>PVJX010043921.1:0-13431 GCA_004027295.1 Dolichotis patagonum
CCGAGAACTGCTGGACTGCCCGACCTCTGACTTCAGCGCGGCTGCAGTGGGAATTCACGGTGCCTCTGGGTGGGTCGTGTGCAGTGCCGGTCCTGCGAGCTGCATGCCGGGCTGTTCAGCTTCGCGCTCCGGCGGCTCAAGCCAGTTGCTTTGGCGTGGATCGCTTGTTCAGGTCGGGTGGAATTCTGGCGTCTCGAGGCAGGTGCCGTGCTCGCTGATCTTATCTTCACTAATAGTAGCCCCAGGACCTCTTATTCGAGTGGGTTTTTGCGCTTTAGTTTCTTTCTGGGTTGTGAGAGTCTATCTCTCTGTGTGTGGGTCTCTCCAGGGTGTTTTATTCTGGCATTTGAGCTGTTTCTCTCAGAGAGGGTCTCTCTCTTGCTACCTACCTGTCCGCCATCTTGTCTCTTCTCGCTGAAAATATTTATTGAGAGAAAGAAAGCTTCTGTCCAAGAGAGAGAGACATAAGGGGTCCCTAGCAGATTGCCAAAGATTCTGTCTTTTCTAGAGACTTTGATAGAGCAAAACCACAAGGTGAGATAAGTCCAAGATGGGGAAAAATGGGAACTGGCAAGGCAGATGTGCATGAGATGGGACTGAACTATGGTCACCCAATAAGATTAATTGTTCAGGTAAAATTGATTAAACTGGGGATAAATGGGGGTGTGAGTCAGGTAGCAAGTGGGCATGTTAAAGAGCAGTGACTCTTTCTGTAGGAGGTTGGGACGGTGACTCATGGCTTCCTGAAGGTGATCCAAACCTATTTTAATAGAAATGAAGAAGGACTAGAGAAGTTTCATGAAAAGGGACCTGGGTTCAGTCTCCAGTACTAAAGAAAAGAAGAAAATAAAAGGAAAGAAAAGAAAAGAAAAGAAAAGAAAAAAAGAAAAGAAAAGAAAAGAAAAGTCTGTCAAGATCTGGTGGTACATCCCTGTAACACAGCATTCTGAGAGATGGGGCAATTTATGGATTTAATGAAATCCTGTCTCAAAAAGGTGGGGTGGAGGGAATGTAGGTCAGTCTGATGGCCCAGATTCAAAACCCAGTGCTGCAAAAACAAAGTACCCACATTATACAGAAACTTCTTTACTGTTCAACAGAGCTGTGGTTCTGGGAGAGGCCAAAACTGATGGATTTTTGTTTTGTTTTTGTCTTTGTCTCCCTACACTGTGATCTATACCTTCTCATGTAGATCACACACAGCACAGTCATAGGGGTGGATTGTATCTGGCCTGCTCAACTACAAACAAGAGCTCAGGGAACCAGAAAGTACTGGGAACTTAATAGTCAATGGAAAATGAGAACCTCAGGAAAGTAAGCTCACTCCAAAAAGCTGTAATGAACTCTAGGGGTTGCTATTGACCTCTGCAAGTGTTTTTGTCCTAATTAGAGTAACAAAGACTCAGAACTGATACAAATAGGCCTACTCAGGGCCACAACTGACTGAATTAACCCAACAGACCACTGGTTGGTCAAGCGAGAAAGATTTGATGTGCTTGGCAAATTTTCGAAAACTTTAGCTGTCATTAGAAACATGTTGTAGGGTGGAGAAAAAGCACAACATTTTCCATCAATGAGAAATGAGAAAGCAGCAGAGGGAGTTTCATTGAAGTGATGAAATTGTTCTGTATCTTGATACTGGTGGGAGTTGCATGAATTTATAAATATATTAAAATTCATAAAAAATGTAAACCAAAAGAACAAATGTCATTATTAAGGAAAAGTAAAAAATATGTTTTTAAACACATGACAGCTCTGGAGCCTCAATTTGGGGGCTACCTGTGTTCAAATTGTGGTACCATCACTTATCAGCTGTGTGACCTCAAACAAGTTACTTCTCTGTGCTTCCCAGTATCCTGACTGATCAAACAGTTACAATCATTGCTTTTGCCTTCTTCTAGATGGTTTGTTGTGGTGAAAATTAAATGAGGTTATACATGAAATGTGCTTAAGACAGTGCCTAACACATAATATATTCTCAGTGAATATGTGCCCAGTAGATGGTTCAATGTAAGGCCTGGCTGGGGTGCAGGATATTGGTGAGGGGATGGAAGGCATCACCCTGTGAATGACTGTTGATTGTATTTGGCTATTTGCAGCCACAGGAAGAATGGCTGCTGTGACCTGATATTTTTTGATTAATTAATTTTCCTTTTGATTAACACAGAATAGTCACACATATCTGTGGGATCCAATGTGATGTTCAAATCATAAGTATATTGAATAGTGATCAACTCAGTTGTGTTCCACAGAACAGTAGAGTGAATGTAGTTAACAACAGTAACACATCCAACTCCTCTAGCCACTACCCTTCTTTCCTTGATGCCTGACTACCTTCCAGGTGTTACATAGTTCCTAATTGGTGGCACTGTCATTACTTTACCCTTTAGTGCATTGACAGGTCATGATCTCTCTAAACTACTTAAGCTATTTTATTTTTTAAATTTTATTTTAAAAAGAAAAAAGAATAAAAATGATGACATAGAATTTCAAAACAAAATAATAGATTGACAATGGATAATATATTGTGTATTGTTATCTTCAAAGTAGTTGCTCAGATTATAAGATATAGGCATGAAAAATTGATCAAACAATAAAAGCACAAACCATTCTTTCAAAGAACTAATAGAGATATATAGCATAATTATCTGTTATATATATATATTTTTTTCCTTCTTTCTTTTCTCCTTTCCTGCATCCCAGTTGTTCTTACCTTTTGAGCAGTTTGTTCCCCTTTCACTTTCAAAATGCCTATTGTACATTTTGGATCTTATTTACTCTTTCAGCTTTTTACACTAAGGAGGCAATAGAGTGTTTATGCATGTGCGTCTGATTTATTTCATTTATGAGTGTGGTCTCAAGTTTTAACCATTTACCTATAAAAGCCTTGAGTTTATTCTTCTTTATAGCTGAGTAGTACTCCATTGTATAAAAATATCACATCTTTTTTTTATCTATTCCTTAGTTGTTGGGCATTTGGGTTGTTTCCAAGATTTAGCTATTTTAAACCAAGGTTGTGAATTAAAATCTCTCAGATGTTATGCAAAATAATTGCCTTTGACTCTTAAATACTATCAATGTCATGAGAGCACAGAAAAAGGGGCAAAGAATTGTTTTAGTTTAAAGGAGACTAAAGGAACATCATAACTAAATTCAATCCATGGACTTTGTATGAGGTTCAGAGGAACAAGGATAAGGCCATTACTAGAATATTTAAAGAAGATGAATATGGATTTTACATGGAAGAATATCCTTGTTCCTAAGAGACACACATTGGAGGGTTTAGGGTTGATTATCATGATGTCTGCACTAACTTTCAAATAGTTCAGCAAAATAATGATTATATAATTATATTTATATACATATCATATGTATAGTCAGTTGTATGCTTGATATATAAAGCAAGATGCAAAATGTTAATTGGTGAACCTGGATAAAAGTATGGGTATTCAATATACTAGGCATGACAATTTTTTTGCAGGTTTTAATTTCTTCCAAGTAAAAAGGAGTAATAGAATACTACTTGGTGAAGGTATTTTTGGAGTGTGCGTGCCCATATTTAGCCTGAAACTAAGGAGTCGAATTTTCCTGGGGGCAGTGCAGGCTGGGAAGCTGTACTTTAAAAATTCCCAGATCACAGCAAAGAAGTCCAATTTCAGAACATCATTTCACACCTTCTTCTGCCTTCTTTGGTTCTTGCCATCTTTTAGGACCCAATTCCTCACAAAGTTCCAGCTGGGCATGGCTCCAAGCCTCTGAAGCAGGCTCAGTAAGGGAGTGGTATTGATGAAAAGAGAGTGAATAGAGGCTGATCTTGGGAGCACTCCAACACTTCACAGATGGTCATGAAAGAAACTGAGAAGGAAGGAAGAGCCAAGAAAGTTGAAAGGAACCCCAATATGGACTCAGTGGAGAACACAAAAAGAAGACAAGTCACTCTAGGTGTGCCTGGCTAGCGGTTATATGAGAATCAGGAGAACTAAGTTGTTCTGTCAGTTCAGAAGTAGAGCATTTGTGCCAGGGACTTTCCTGGCAAGCCCCATCTTCCCTTCAGCAGACAGTCTGTGCCACAGGAGTGACTGGCAAAGACACCTGGAATTTCTGACAGGAGAAACTTCTTTTACAAAAGCAAGATTTCTGGGATCTAGGTGCTATCAATCCCATTACCCGACCTATATTTGGTGCATATATATTTATGATTTTTATCACTTCCTCTTGAAGTTTTCCCCTAACTAGTATGTATTGACCTTCTTTATCTCTTTTGATCTTTCTTGGTTTGAAGTTCACATTGTCTGCAGACAAAATAGCTACCTTTACTTTTTTCTGGGTTCCTGCAGTATGGAGTATTGTTTTCCACTCTTTGACTTTCAGTCTATTAATTTCCTTTTGATTTATATGCATTTCTTATATATAGCATACTATTTGATTTTTGTTTCTTGATCGATTGGGCTAGTCTGTTTCTTTTGATTGGTGAATTGAGGCCATTTTCACTGATGATTGTGACTGATATGTATTGGTTTATCTTTGTCATGTTATCTTTCTGCTGTTGGTTTCTTTTTTTTACTCCCTATTTGGTTGCTTGCCTTGGTTGGTGATTTATTTCTGTTGTTGTTCTTGGAATTGTGGTCATTTTTATCACTTTCTAGAATATCTTTTAGTACTTTTTGTAGGACTGGTTGGGTGGGCCACTGTTCTTTGTAATGGAAGTATCTTATTTCTCCATTAATTTTGAAAGATAATTTTTCAGGGTTCATCAATTTGAGTTGGAAGTTGTTTATTTTTTTCAGAATTCAAAATACTTCACTCCATTCCCTTCTTGACTTCATTGCTTGTGTTGAGAAGCCTGCTGTGATTCTGATAGGTTTTCCTTGATAGGTGATCTGTTTCTTTTCTTTAATGGTTTTTAATATCGTGCTCTTATGCTGAATTTCTGGGAACTAGATTATTATATGTCTATGTGTAGATTTATTTTGGTTATGGATGATTGAAGTTCTATATGACTCATTTGTATGTCAGGTTCTTTTCCCATGCTTGGGAAATTTTCTGCTATTTCTTGTGTAAGTAGTTTTTTATGTCATTTTGTTGACCCCTTCTTTTACATTGACACCTATCAGTATCATATCGGTTTTTCCCATCATCATGTAGCTGTTGAATCATTTCTGGATTCCTTGTTACATTTAAGAGATCTTTCCTTTCTTGATCACTAGCTGCAATCTTGCCTTGAATGTCTGAGAGTCTTCAGTTTCCTTCTTGTAGTTTTGCCAGCTTTCAATGGAATTTTTGATTTCCTGGCTGTCTCTTTGAATCTGTTTCATGCATTCCAATTCTTTCTTATATTTTTCATTCAAGATTTCCACAATTTTCCTATGTGCCTCAATTTTTAAAAACTATATTTTCTTTGGATATGCTCACCAGTTCTTTCATTATGCTTATCATTTATTTTTTTAATTGAAAGATTATTTCTGATCTAATTTCTTTTACAGCCTCATGGAGTTGTTTCTTCCATTTTTATCATTTTTTATATTTCTGGTGTGTAATTCTAACTTTTTCCATGTCCAGGTCTCCTTAACTTGTTCTGGATGGGTTGGAGGTTTGAGATTCCATTTTGTTCCTTCATTTTGGCATTTTCCTGTGTTCTTCCTGTTCAGCCAGATGCCAAGTCATAGTTGCTTCCCACACTGCTGACCCATGCATTAGTGGACCTCAGTGATTGTTGCCAATGGTGGTGGGTGTTCTGCACATAACTTTCTGGTGCTCATGGGCCTCACTATGGGTCCCCAGATGGCTCTGGGTCTCTGGGTGCTGGTTCCTGGTCCCTGTGGGCCTCAATGAGGTACCTGGGTGAGGGTGGGACTCTAAGCACAGCTTCCCAGTCCCAACTGGCCTCACCAAACGTTCCCATATGGGTGCAAGTATCTGAGCATTGTCTCTCATTCCACACAAGTTCAAGTTCTGTGTAGGTAACTTAATGAATCATTTCCTCAAAATTAAAAAAGAAGCAAGAATAGAGGGATGTAGATTAGGTAATGTGCTCCTGAATTCAATTATCAGTACTGCAAAAATAAATAAATAAATAAATAAATAAAATAAAAATAAAATAAATTCCAACCTAGAACTGACATTCAGACCTTAGGTATAAACATCTCCCTACTAGCTATTAAAATGTTAGAATATTTTCATAGTTACTGGCAAATGCCCTGAACACCTTAAATGTTCCACAATATATCTTTCTCCACTTCACACATTTTGGCTTTTGGGTTGCACAGGTTGGATACTACCATGGACTTCCCTTGTCCTTCAGCAAATTTCTCTAGGTTCTCTTTCACTCTCTGTCCCCCTCCTTGATATAATAAACAGCCTCAATCCTTGTGAGCAATTGAGAAATCCTCATCTTTTATATGAGGCTACATTTTGAGCATTCCTTCTGCTTGAATTTGGGAATATTGCCTACTCAAGGACCCAAAAGTTGTGTCTGATTTTCTTTTTGTGTTTTTGAGATAGCATCTCACTATACAGTTTAGGCTGGCTTTGAGCTCATTTTGTATCCTAGGTTAGTCTTCAAATAGCAATGACCCTCCTGCCTTAGCCTCTCAAGTGGTAGGATTACAGGCATGCACCATCACCCCCAGTTTGTGTCTGCTTTTCGGGGGATGCTGGCTGATGGGTAGCTTTAGACCTTCTTCTGGCTCATGTTCTATTCTTGAAATATTGTACCTTTGACAATCTGTGAGTGTCAACCTGACAATATTCTTTCCATTCTATCCTCCAGCTTACTTCAGAGGTTTCTTTTGCCTCCTCAATATGTCTATTCCATTCTGTCAGTGTTTCTTGCACTGTTCCCAGGATTTATCCTGATACTGACATTATGGATAAGGTCCTGGTGTTCTATGAAGCAGGATGGAGTAGAAGCTTGCTGTTGAATCCCAGCTCTGCTACTTATTTGCTGTGTGATGATGGGAAAGATAATGAGCAGTTCTGTACCTCATTTTCAAAATGGTATAATGATAGTAACTATTTCATAGGATTGTTGGGAGGATTAAATGGTATCATAGTGGAAAGCACAAGTGATACTATAGTATCATTAGAAGAATGCTTAGAAGAATGCTTGGCTTATAGTAAACTCTCTACACATGTTAAACATTATTTTTATTATTATTATTTGTTACTGAAGATTTTTTCACTATGTCAGTTAATATTCACAATTACAGCGGCTACAACTCCAGACAAAGCGTCAGCGGCACTGCCCAAGAAAGAGTTTATACTGAAATTAAGTTCTTTACACCAAATAAATGGTTGTCCACAACCACTGACTAGTGTACATATAAACTAAAATTTCTAGATTTGGGGAGAAACAATTGGGGCTCTGATCATCTGTTCGGAGCTTCTTCCGCTTCTTCTGTTTTTCAATTCATGCTTAGAAGCCTGTGGGGGTTTGGGCCTGCTGACCCTGCCCACTGGAAGAGGCTGCCTGCTGCTGCTTTCTGCTTTAACATTGTCCAATCAAACGTGTAGTCATATTGGTGATTCAAAGTCCTGAAAAGGATGCAAAATAGCTGCCTCAGGTACATGTAATACGGGGTTTCCTCAAAGCACAGCCCACAGCAATATTTTAAGTACATAGCAAATTCTGCAGGAAACCCCTTACATAAAAGTTCAATAGGAGTGGACATCTTCTTTTCACTAATCTTTTCATATTTTTGTTACACCCTTGAATCCTTGCCATGGCAGGCTGGTTCTATCAAAACATATCCTAATGATTCCATGTCATCTTGACAATTCTGCTCAATAGCAAGATGTGCATTGATCCTAGCATATCGGGCAGTACCAGGGAGGTTTTTATCTTCTCTGTATGGTATGTGTTGCCTTGTCCTGTTGCCTGTGTATTTTTTGGACAAACCAAAATCAATAAGGAATAATTTATTACAGTGACGCCCAATACCCATTAGGAAGTTATCTGGCTTAATGTCTCTGTGTATAAAATTCTTTGTATGTACATATTCAATTCTACTAATCAACTGATTAGCTAACATAAGTACAGTTTTCATTGTGAACCTTCTTGAACAGAAATTGCAGAGGTCTTCAAGGCTGGGTCCCAGAAGATTCACGACCGAACCCACCTTGAAGAATCTTACAGACTTTGCTCTCCTACAGCAACTGGGGATGCCTGGCCTTCTGAGGTTCTAGCTTCACTGCTACTTCCTCGCCACCGTTGGTGATGTTCTCTCTCTCTTTTTTTTTTTTTTTTTTTGGTACCGGGGATCGAACTCATGACCTCACGCTTGCCAGGCAGGCGCTTAAACCACTGAGCGAAATCCCCGGCCCCCACCGTTGGTGATGTTAATCACCAGGTAAATATCCCGAAGGAGCCAGACTCCATCTTCCGCACCAGTTTATATTTCCCACCGACAATGAACTCAGCCTTGGAACCGCTGCGGCTTGCCATCGTGGAAGCGGGAGCCTGGCGCCAAGCCCCGACGCCTGAGGGAGGACTGAAGCGTCTGGAGCTCCTCTGCTCAGCAAGGCTACGAAGGAGGGCGCAGGAACTGGAAAACGGAGGCCTCTCCCAGCGTTACAATGCTAAGAACTGGCCAGGGAAAACCCGATCATCGTTACTCAGTCAGATTTTTTTTTTTTTTTAGCCAGGCCGCAGTTTGTGAGGCGTTTCTTGCTGTTACTTGGGTTAGCTACTTGTTTTCGGGCGGCTGCCGCTGCCTTGCTTTCACTGCAGAGTCACGGGCTGAAAAAAGGGCAAGACGAGATAGGGCTGCGCTATGGCTGCCACCACTGCCACCGACTCCAGCCCGGGGAGACCCCTGTCAATCCGCTAACGCCTCCATCTTGTTACCAGTGCTGAAGCTTTAATGAGTACATTTAGGCATTTTTTTCAAACAGTTTCAATATGATTGCCTCGTTTGACTTGCACAACATTTCCAGAGAGGTACATACAAATGATACTAATTAGCATCTCACTTTTTGAGATGGAAAAGCTAACACTAGGCTAGAGTAAGTGAAGTGGCCAAGGTAAAGGACAAATTTTATTATTCCTATTCAATGTTATTGTCTCCTGCCAGTGAAGAGGTGGATCATAATTTGTTCATTAAACATTTATCAAATTGTTACTATGTACTAGTTACTGTATTGGGCACTAGGAATACAGTAGTGGTCAAGCAGACAAGTGTCCGCCCATGAAGTTACTACTTTAGTAGGAGATTGTAGTAAATAACCATAAATGGGACATACTAGTGTGATTGAAAACAAAACAGTGTGATGTGATTGAAAGTAACTATTTGTAGGTGTGACTATTAATCATGATCTGTCAACTTGAATAGTTTAAGAAATGCCTAAGCAGAATAGTAAAACACAGATCTGAGTGTGTATGTGTGTGTGTGTGTGTGTGTGTGTGTATGATTCACATGTAGGCCAGCAAACTAAGTGGAGAAGACTCATCCCACTCATGAGTGGCACCAACCAAAAGGCGAAGCCTGAATGGTATAAAAAATGATGGGAAAAATTGTGCCTATTTAAAAGAGTTTCAGTCTTCTTGTGCCCTTTGCTGTGATTGCCTTTGGGACACTGGTTTCCAGGTTTCCAATTTCTGTAGCCTTCCAATTCAGACTCACACTGGTGATCCTCCAGTGAGCTTCCAGGCCTATGACCTTGGACTGGTGCTGCAACCTTGATCCCTGTCTTGTTCAGTGGATTCCATCTTCTTTCCTGGGCAGCTGCTGGATCCTCCAGCTCTCCAACACAGAGATGGCCATTTTGGATTCTTCCATCTCTGATCCTGTAAACAACCATTATGGATCCTCCCATCTGATCCTGTATACCTACTGACCAAATCCCTTTGCATAATTTTACATATATTTTCTACTGATTTTACTTTTCTAGAGAAACCTAATACAGAAAACAAGGTGGTGAAGGAAGGCTTTTCTGAAGATGTGACTTTCATGACAAGTTGAGATAAATGCCTTCTCATCTTGTATATGTGGCTGGCTGGGATCTGCAGGGAGTGGGATAGGAAGTTCTCATAAAGAAGAAACACTTGGGGCTGCAGATTTAGCTCAGCGGTATAAGGGCCTGCCCGGGAGGCGCCAGGTCATGAGTTTGATCCTGGTGAAAAAAAAAAAAAAAGGAAAAGAAACACCCAAGGTGCTACAAAGGGCTTCCCTTTCAAGTGGAAGAAGCAAGATGGAGGAATGGAAAGTATTATGGTTTGTGTCTAGCTAGATGGTACCACAAAGCCTCACGCAATCATACAGGGAGGGCTTTTCAGGTGTGGTTGAATATAGAGTTTGTATTTGATTCATAGTCCAGTGCTGGGATTAAGGGTGTGCTACACAATATAATATAAGGGACAGAAAAAGTCTTGCCTCTTCCCCTTGTTGCATTTGCTATCTTCCACTGCCATGAACTATTGCCCATCTGCCATGTGCCACTCTGCCTTGGAGCCAGCTGATTATGGATTAAAACCTCTACAAACTACATGTTAAATAAAATTTTCCCCCTTTAACTTTGGGTATTGGGTATTTTGTCTTAGCAACTAAGACATAATTTATTACCCCAGTCATTGCTATGACTATATTGGGCAGTGTGGTTCATGAGCCTTTAGAAATGCCTTGTGGGAGTAGTTTGGAAAGGTCTGGAGATAGCGGCTGAAAACGTAGAGCTGGAATGCCATAAGCTGTGCTGCATGGGAAATCCTGGACAGAGCTCAGAAAGCTAGAAGGCTAACAAAAGTCCTGTCAATAAAGACCAGCCTCAGGAGGTTTCTATTGGGAAGGACTGCATTAGTTGTTGGACTCCAGATAATGAGTGTTATGGCTTGACAAAAAGTTTCTCTGCATTTTGCTCATGTCCAAAGACTTTGGCTATGATTAAGATTAAGGGCAGAAGACTAATTAATCTTGCAGAAGAAATTTCAAGGTGGTCTAATATTGAGGTGGTAGCATGGTGGTTACTGTTGGAGACTTATAACCAAATCTATGTTGGGAATCAAGAGCAAAAGGCCCAACAGAAATATTTTATTTTATTTTATTTTATTTGTGTGTGATTTCCCATAATATTTTTTTATTTTAAAGAGAAAAAAGAAATAGCAGAAAAATCAAGAAGCAAAAAAATTACAGACAACAAAAAACAAAGGACAACAACAACAACAAAGAATAACAATAGCTATATAGGTTTTCAAAACAAGATGACAGGAATTTAACATCTGTTGTTATATTGCATATTGTTATCTTCAAAATAGTTACTCAAATTACCAGATACAAGAATAAAACCAAACAGTAAAATGGAACAAAACATTGAATTTCTAAAACAAGACAGAAGAAAATCCCTACAGTTGCTATAATGAATATTTTTATCCTCCAATTGGATGCTCAGACTACCAGCTTTAGGTCTGCAAAGTCAAACAATAGAAAGTATGAAGTTTTTTTTTTAAACTTCAGTTGCTATCATCTCAATCTGACTTCCTCTGAGTCAGTCCATTGCTTACTGGGTTGAGAGAGGATGATTTTTCTTCTTGTCTCCCAGCCTGCACAGTGGCTGGCTCATAGGAAGGCATGGTTTGGCTTCCTGATTCTCTTCAGTTTCCCATGGCCAACAGAATCATTTAAAACATTGCGAGTTTGGCCAGAAAGGAAGCTCTAGTAAAGCCATGGACTATAAAGATACAGCAGAGGATATCTTGATTGCTGAGAAGGAACAGGAGAGTAAAAAATATGGTCTGAAGGCATCACAAGAAGCTGCAGGACTTTAGCCTTTTCAGCCTCAGTGTTGCAAAAGTATAGGCCTGCTTTGAGAAGACAGTCTCAGAGGACCACGTTCCAGAGTGGTGGTAGCCTAAAGAATTTGCTCCTTGGAATTGGTGGGGACTTTTCAGAGGTGGCTGGATCTAGAGTATGTGATGCTGAGATCAAGGATGTATGATTATTAAATTAGTTCACTGACTTGTTTGGTAGAGTAATGGGAGTGGATAATGGGAAGGGCCTCCCTGGGTGTGAGTGCTACCCATCTAAGGTAGTACAGTACAGTACAGTACAGTACAGTAAATAGTAGTGTAACTAACAATCAGCACTGACCAGAATGAAAAAAAAACATTAAATGGAGCTTAAATCCTTTCATAGCTTGAGGAATTTATAAATGGGTGACCCAATCCAAACAAGAACAGCTTTTCTCTGGGCTACTTAAGTATCATGGGTGAAAGTCAGAATTTACTAGACCACTTACAATTTTAGAACACCTACAATTTTAAGACTAAAGTCCTAACTTGTTGCTGCCATTTTTGTCTATAGATACAGCAAGGCCATGAAAGTGAGTTTCTAGTACCAGCTGCCAGTTAAGGTTTTAGGAGAGTGTGAAGAGTTGAGGAAAGACACAACATCTTAAGGAAGACAGGAAGAGTCATTATAGCATAGGTACTGACAAGAAAAAAGTCATCCAAAAGACCTATGAAACAGCCTACTGTAATTCCACAAAGGTAGGGACAACTTGTTTCTTTTTGACTAGATAAGAAGGCATCTTAATGGCAAAGTGATACCATAGATGCTGCTAAGGCCTCCTCCAACTTTTTATATTCATAACTTTATTTAAAATATCCATAAAAGTCTTTATCAACATTTCTGTTCAACATAATCCAAAGATCTCTTGCTACATAACTCTAGGGGCTCCAGTAGGAAACTCAAAAAGAGATAAGCTAAAATGTGAAAATAAGTTTGTTCCTAAGGACTAGTAGCAATTCTATGTATGAAGACTATAGTCCTTCACCAAACTGGTAACTAATATGATTAAGTTAGTCTGGAGATGTAGCAAGGGAAAGATCTTGAGGGATTGTGAACTGTGTGAAATGTTATGAAATGTGTATACCCTTTTAGACATAAAAGTTGGCCTTATAGTGAGCAGCTTGATGTGCTTTTAATGTGAAATGGTTACTGAGTTTCCCAGCATGCCTTGCCTTAGCTTAGATTGCTATAACATCAGGCATTGTGACCTAATAAACCTGCTGTTACACCCTATTAAAGCCAGTAGAGAGCAGCCTGGTCCATCAGTCTGGCCCAACAGCTGACAGGGGTGGCAGCCAGCTGCAGGTGCCCAAGAACTTGGCACTATCCAGTTCCATCTGAAGGGGCACTCCTCCTTTCAGGGTGACACATTTTTGGCCCAAAGTCCAGAAAAACTTCATTATCAAGGTAATGAGTTTATAAATCTTTTCTTTTTCTTCTTTTTTTAAGATTTAGCCTGAGACTGTGTCCAAATCATACGAGGGAACACTCTGCTTTCCTCCTTGTCTTTCTGAGTTAGTGTTCACTAGCTCTTGGTAAAAAAGAAAGAAAACTTCCTTTTCTGAGGGAATTATAAGCATTAGAAGACTTTTTCTGTAAATTTTCCAAAATTTTGTAGAAATTCTCGAAGGAAGAGCACCAAATGATCTTGGGG
>PVJX010043922.1:0-13440 GCA_004027295.1 Dolichotis patagonum
TTATTAAAAAATTTTTGTACTTCAAAAAAAATTACCAACAGAATGAAGAGAAAATCCACAGAATGGGAAAGAATTTTAGACAGCTGTCCCTCAGACAAAGGACATATCTAGAATATACAAAGAACTGAAAAACATCAGGTCCCCCAAAGTAAAAGAACCAGTCTCAAAATAGGTATCTGAAATGAATACACATTTCTCAGATGAAGAAACACAAATGGCAAATAAATACATGAAGACATGCTCAACATCACTGGTCATTTGAGAAATGCAACACAAAACAGTATTGTATTTCCATCTCACTCTAGAAACAATGGCTGCCATAAAGAAATCAATGGATATCAAATGTTGATATGTCTGTGGGGAAAAAGAACACTTCCCCACTGCTGATGAGAGTGTAGACTGGTGCAGCCACTGTGGAGATCAGTGTGGCGATTCTTCAAAAACTAGGATTAGAGGATCCATTTAATCTAGCTATTCCTTTTCTGGGTATTTTGCCAGAAAAATTGAAAATGTCATGCTACAGCGATATATATGCACCTATGTTTATAGCAGCGCAATTTGTAATAGCTAAATCTTGGAAACAAGCAAAATGCCCATCAACTGCAGAATGGATGGAAACGATTTCTAAATTTTACTCACAATTACCAACCAACTCTGTCTTGTTTTGGCCAGAAAAGCTGCACTGTGGTACCCTGTCCACAAGATGGCAGTGGCAAGACAGAGTTTGATGACAGGCTACTGGAGCCTACGTTTTAATTTTTCTTTCCTTTTTTTTTTTTTTTTTTTTTTTGGTTTTGGTAATTCAATTTGTGTCTGTCTATTAGAAGAGGATAAGAGGATTTCAGAGACAGACAGCAATGAGAAAAGGAAAGAGCCTTAGTGGTACAATTTCTTGATAAGAAACAACAAAAAAAGAGCTGCCTTTCTGGGTGTCACATATCTGTTCCTTCACCAAGGGAAAATATTTTCACAGAATTACAGTACTATATTTAAGAATATGCATTCTCTAGCACAGCTGGATTTTTACAGAACAATCCCTATCACTCTCCTTTTCTTTATACAAATATTTAAAAGTGGCATTTTCACGTTGTTCTTCATTTTACTGATGAGAATGTTCTCATTTTAGTGTACAATTTTATACACTATGGGCACTACTCTGATGTAAACTAATAAATACTTTTCACCCATCTAAAGTAACATGTCAGTCAGGATGACTATTTCAATAGCATGGAAATAAGTACTGAGATCAAGATTCTCTTTTTTTGAGCTATATGACACATCGTTTAATAGAGATTACCTACGTCTGTATGCTAGCTCAGAATGTTGACTTTGACCCAAAACACAAATATTTCTGCTCTCTGTCTTTATTCACTGCAAATTTTCATATTAATAGTGTTATTTTTCCTAAATTTTCTAAATTACTGTTGAACAAAATTCATTAATGGTAAAATACATAATTTTTTAATAAAGAAATAATGAAAAAAAGGAAAACTACAGTTATGGCAAAATGGCTTTCATCTAAAAAATGTAATACACACACACACACACACACACACACACACACACACACACACACACATTAGTAGTTCAGCTACCGTTCAAAAGTTTTAAAATGTCCCTTAGAGTTATAAATAAGACTTAACTTCTGTATTACTGAAATATGTGAGAATGTGGATATTTATACAGCTAGACTGTTTTCATACCAAATTATATTGTTTTCTAAGTATACATAATTTTGTGAAAATAAAGTATCACTTTTAAGAAGGTGTTTTACTAAGATATTTCAATTTGGGGTGAAGTATGCTCCCCCACCTCCACCTGCCTTTCTCCCTTTCTTGCTCTCTCCCTGTCTTCTCTCCTTTCATTTTAAATTATCTAAAAAAATTTTTCTCTGCTAGATGCATATGATACTGTAAGAGAAAGACAATGAGACTGTTATTACGCAGACCCAGCGAGTGTTTGAGTTGCATGATGGAGTAATATGGAAGGAATGGTGAAAAAATATTTCTTTGGAATTTAAAAAATGGCTCTGATAATTTAAAGAAGGAACGGAAAATGAAATGGAGAGGGAGCCAAGCACGGAGGGAGGGCGGAAGGGAGGAAAGGAGACAGAAAGTGAGACAGACAGAAACAGAAACAGAGGATTACATGTTATCTTGGGTGACGCAGGATGGCATCAGGATCTTGGTAAAGCAGGGTCAAAATTTTATTTTTTTAAATACCATGGAGCTTTGCTCTCTGCATAAAATGGGAAGGTATTAAGAGTCTGAAGCCAAACAGGAAAGGAAGGAATTTAGAGATCACGAAGATCATAGATTTTTAACAAGAGAGAAAAATCTAGCATCTTAAAATGTGTATAATAGTCTTAGAGGTATGCAGGCATATTGCCATATAATGCTTACCACCTAGTCTCAGAAATCTGTGAGAATATTAAAAGGCAAGTTAAAGGATAACTTGTCTTCAAGTGCTAAAATAAAATGTGAAGGAAAACAAAATCCTAAATAATAATGGATCCACAAAACTAAAATGCAGAATTACAAGCTTATATTTTTATTCATATGATAATTCAAAATATATCATGTTAAGTTTTATCCCAAATATATGGATTTAATACATCTCTAGCAGAGTTATGCTATTAGTATGACTCTTTCTAATGATAAGAATGTGCAGCGAAATTCAAGAATGATAGCTCCAAAGGGCCGGGGAGTAACTGTTTCACTGTGACATTGTCCACTTTCTTAAAATTTGTTTACCCTGTAAATCCTTGTGAGGTGTTTATTGAAGTCAGTTGAACAAAGAAAGTATATGACCTTCATTCTGCAGGGAATTTTGAGAAGGGAAATTAACTCTGAGGTATGTGCCCATGGCTATAAGTGGGATGTATCCCTGACTCTCCCCGTCTCTCTTACTTCCTATGAGATGAGAATATCACTTATGAATGTCTAGGCAAATGTATCACATATGTCCAGAATTTTTGATACAGACCTGCTCCCAGGAGTGCAGGGGAAAGAATTTAGAAAGTCTGACCCTTTTTCTGAAAGGTGGAGTTGAAGAGCAAACTTTGGCTTGAGGGTATACAGTATCATCTCAAACAAAGAAGTGTCTCATATGTTAACTGCTTTGCTGTATATGAAAGAAATAGCAATGGTGTCTGATCAATTAATATAAACAAAAACAGAGACCAAAAGGAGGGGAAAATATAGGCTAAACTATACAGACAAGGTGCATTGGTTACTAAGTTGTAAATCATATCCAGTTGCAGCTGTAAGGACGCTGTGTCTTGACAAGGTTGGCTAAGGTTCTCCAAACACAAAATTTTATTGTAGGTTCAACCTATAAAAAAGCATCAGAATCACAACTCCGAAGCCAATGTGTGTGACACACACTTCTGAGTTGCCACTGATGGTGTTAGTGAACTTTCCTGTTGCTAGACAAAATACCCGATACCCATAATTTAAAAGAAAAGCAGTTCATCTGATTCCTGGCTTCAGAGGTGTTAGTCCACAGCTGAGTGGCTGACAGGTGGGAACATCACGGCAGAAGGGTGAGGTAAAGTCTCAGTGGCCATGACACAGGGCAGGGAAACAACTCCAGAAAGGAAAGGGCCTGATACCAGATATGGTACCTCACGTCAGGCCTCCATTATCTGCCTGGTACACTCAAAAGTGTGCTTTACTTACCTAATAGGCAGCTCAAGGGTCACTTGAGTTGACCTTATAACTTGATTGTCACATTGATGCTGGATTTCTCCTCAACACTTTCCTTTTGTAAGGCAAGTCCTCAGCATTTCCCCTTTCAGTAATCATTTTCCAGTGATCACTGAAGACCTTTATTTTTGTTGGGACATACCTTCAGGGACTACATGCTCACTTGGACCCTTTTTCATTTACATTTTTTCAGTTATGAAACGGTTGAATGCAGCTAATTTCATTTTCCAGGTTCAAATTCTCCTTAGAATTCTTCAAACCCAACTCTAAGCCAATTTACATAAACCTGAAAAATGTAGCATGCTAATTTAGAAACTCTGGAGAAATAAAGGAAAAGAACTGAATATATCTTCCCCCTTTTTCCATGTTTTACCCTTAAAAGAGGAAGTGACCTACTAAAGCAGTTGAACATGGAGCAATAGTCACAAACCTTATTCAGTGAGAGATGGGCTTTAGCTCAGTTGAGAATAAAATGTCCAAGACTCACGACCATGACCTGACACACATCCTGAAATAGAAACAAACTGTTTCTACTTTGTCCTATGGCTTAAAAGGTAAATTCTTCAAGTGTCAGACAATTATCACTGGCATTGGGAGTATGTTTTCTGAGAGGATTTTTTATATAAGAGATTTAAGAAAACTGTTCCCTTCATCTGTATCTATTAATCCATTTACTAATACAAAAAGGAATGTCATGCTCATCATTTGACTGAGTTTAACATTGACCTAATATGTGTGAAATATAAATGTGGTAAAGAACTGGGCTTCATGACTGAAACCTCACATGAGAAACAGCACGCGGTCAGTACTCAGTAAAAAGTAATATTGTTTTCCTGTGTCACATTTATTTCATTTTCTCAAAACAGTAGTTGTTTATCATTTATCATAGTGACATAACATTTATTTTTAAAATGGATTTACATAAGTGTTAGGCCATGTGAAGACACTATTAAATATTTAGGAGTACAGATAGTTCATAAATATGAAGAAACTTCTGCACAACTGAATACAGGTTAGGAGACTGAATGAGAGTTGTTCTTTCTTATCCTGAATGGTGTTAGACTCACCTCAGGAATTTATAGATGCCAGGATCTAATCCAGAGTAATTAAGATCTCTGAGGAATGGAGTCCAGACATTGCTTTTTCAAAGGTTCTCTTAGTTCAACATGTAGCAGGTGTCTAGAACCGCCAGATTTGGGTATTTTGATTTGAATACATAAAAAGTCATTTTTCCCAAACAAACATACCCATACACACTGAGACAGTCACACAAAAATAGATACAGTGGTACAATATCTATAACTTTAACATAGAAAGGTTTCCATTTTAAAGGACTAAATAATTGGTATTCAAAATAAACCACTCACCCAGACCCTGTAAGTCCTAACACCTGGGCCTCTCAGTGCACTCTATAGGGACTGAGCTCAGCTCGGGCTGTTAGGCCAACCTGTCACCTTCGAGCAGATCATTTGGCTTCTTTTTGCAAAAATTTCTGCTTTCATAAAATAAAGCAAGAGCAGTTATTTGATGTGGATAATCCCCAAAGATCCTTCCAGCTGCAAATTTTTATAGTTTCTTAAAATTTTTAAATGAGAATGATCACCGTATCTTGCATAATTCAGGTAATGATGATAATTTAAAATACTATTATAGGCACATGAGGTTTTACTTCTTTTTATTTTTTTGCAGCATAGATAGGTTTTGCAAACCATTTTTTCCCCTCCTGAGCTGACAGGTCAGCCAGCAAACAACCTTTTAAAAGCCTTGCTCAGAGCAAGGAAACCCACTTGCCTATGCACCAGGAAGACATGGCTGACCTAGCAATGAGGACTGTAAAATCGCATTGATTTTCTGTTCTGATCTTCCTTCCCATTTAACCATTTGTCAATAGTGAAGAAAGTTATAGGATGCAATTTTTCATCAACTTGGAAAAAATATAACTTGTCCAGGAGCAGAAAGTTGGGATAATATTTTAACATGAAATCAGAGCTTTAAGTAATGAGAGTTTCTCATGTCTTATGCTGAAAATAAAGCCCTGGGCTCAAACAAGTGCTTTGAATTTGTGGCTGGTTTTATCCTCTTCTGTTTCACTCCAGACCCAACCTGTATTTACTTCTCTTTATTTTTTCTCATCCTAGAGCTTTCTAACACACTTTAGCAGCCATTTCTGTAAAGTGTCTCATGATGAGCCCAACAATATTTTTAATTAGTGATAAAAGTTAGGTGCTCATTGTCAGTACATATAAACACATGCCTACTAATACTTAGCATCCATAGGATTGTCTCATAATAATTTGTCTTCCTTTTGAGACTTTGACTTCTTCATGGTTAAGTGACTATCCTTCTTTGCACCACACCAGAAATGACACAGTGTCTGACACATGGTGGAGATTGGGAAATAAAGGATAAACAGCAAATGTTTGCTCAATACATCTCTCTGAGATAAAAATGCTACAAAATACCATAGCCTTGAAATCATGTTGTCTCCACTATGAGAAGAATGTGCCTACTTACCAATGCATTTTGAATTTCCTCTCCACCATAGGCTTAATTGCTAAAGGTAAGATTGACTGAGATGTGCCTTCTTATAAACCAGCCTGATCATGGCTGACTGAATACCCTCATGTATATCACATTTTCAAAGGGACTATTACAAATAACCCTTTCTGTGTACTATCAGTAGTAACGACTGTCCTAATTTATAGCACTGTAAGATGATTGTCCTATTGCATTTTTTATACAAAAAGACACTATAATAATTTGTCATTTCTATCCCCCTTTTCTTCAGGATATTTACAAGTTCCTTTCACATTATTGCATGATTATTGTGATGCACCACTCATATCCAGAATTCTCTCCAGGAATAAAAGATTTACTGATACCCACATTGTTGAAATTTTGCAGAGGATAGTTTTGAGCTTTCCTAAAGTGACAACAATTACCATATCTAGGTTTTTCGACAGTCTCCTAGTTGGCCAACATCTAATGGTACATGAATGCAAGGATGCATAGAGTTAGCCGTCTTGTTTCAATTTCAGAAAACTCCAAAGGACCTATCATTTTTAGAATTCCTTTGAAACTTGGCAGAAATCTCAGTTGAGACTGGAGCAAAACATGGCTTCCTGTGTTCAACTCTGCCTCCTCCCATTCCTTTATTCAAGGAGTGACACAAGCAGTATTTCCAGCACTGCTGTGTAATATGCAATTATTTCTCCATCCTCATTGCTGTACAGTCTTCTACCAAGTACACAACCTCCAGTTTATGTTTTCATTGTGTTTATTCTGGGTATATGGGTCATCTCCAGTTTTGAAACGTACGAAGTTAGTAGGTAACAACAGTGCTAAGCAGGATTTTAAGTTACTCCCTTTCAGTAGAGAGCCATGTGAGTCTATCATAATGGAGAAGTTGATTGAAGGTGATTGAGTGACAAGCAATTATGGGACAGCTCTTGCCATATCTAAGTCAAGCATATTAATAATGTTTTTCATTTGTGCAAAATGAAACAAGAGGCATATGCCCTAATTTCTCCATAGTCAAATAATATCATTTTACATTTATTTCTAGGAGCAAATACATTTACTCTAAGGTATCTATCTCTCACTAAGTTTTCTACTTCCTCTTTCTGATGTGTACAGGTAGATAAAGCACTGATTAAGTAACTAATTACACTAAGGCAGGATAAAATTCATAGTTCTGCTCTAAGCTAAAACTCAATATTAAAATTTAGTCACTATTTGTTTTCTGCATTACCAATAGAGTAAAATAAAGACTGTCTAACATTGGGCTGTCTAGATTAGTTCTTAAATCTAGTGTTACACAGTAGGATTCTGCCTTACAGAGGAATTAAATGGAACGGAAGATTTAAAGAAAATATGGTTACAAGAAACAAAAATGAAAAGTCCATATTAATACATAATAGGAGAGACTTGACAAGTGATCCCTGCAAACTGGCCTAAAAAGCAATAAATTCTTGCTGAGTTCTTTACACTCTCTTGACCTGTTATAAACATGGAGTACAATAATGATGGAACTATAAAACAAGGTCATTCATCAAATGATATAGGTGTAGAAGAATATCTCCCGACCTCTTTCCAATTCCAGTTTTACATGCTGAAGCTCATAGAACAATCTGTCTACAACATCGTACAGTTTACAATACACTATAGGGTAATAGTTCAAAAATTGTGTGTACTGTCATGTTTCAGATATACATGGAAGCACAGATGTTTTATCAATAAATTTTTCAATCTGATTCTTTCTGCATACAGACACTGAGCAGACATTTCAAAACATGGTATTTTTTAAAAAAACTTTTCCTTAATGTGTGTTGTTCCCTGTGTTTATATTTTAGCAAGACAGACTGACAATGACATATTCCATCCTTAGAAGTAATTGCACATCTCCTCTTAGCCATTCTAATACATAATTTATAAATCACTTTTTTCTTTGTGGCCAATGTAATGTTATCAATCACCATTGATAATCCAGTAGCATGTGAACACTTCAGTTAAAGTAACTGTTACTTGTCATTCTCACACAAATATTGTACGTGGCTAATAGTTTACCTGGTGGCATTTCTGCCTGGTAAATATAAGAAAGAACATAAACTGAAATCAAAGAGATAATAAACTAAAACTCATTATTAATTATGGACTGCTATTACAGCAAAGACTTGATATATGAAGGCAATTTTTTTATCTGAAACTTACTTTGTTGTCAAATCAATGAATTTACTTTCAAATGAACCATAGCTTAAGCATATAACACAAGTAAATCGCAAACCTATGCTGAATCCGAAACTCTGACTTTTCACATATCAGCCATTTGATAATCTGCTAGTTGAAAAAATGATAAAGTTTACACACGGAATTATAAACAAATGATTGCCCCTATGTAACCTGAGTTTCAGAAATTTCATTACCTTGTTTTCTTCTTTTGACTTCAAATTGACAACAAAGCCTGAAATATATATTTAAGAAAAATTAATGTGAGATTAATAGAACTTATACTGATTCCAAGTCCTTTCTGTCTCAGAAAACACACTAAATCTTTCTGAATTGATTTTTCTATACAACATAGGAAATGATACACATCAGTTTTACAATTTTAAATTTCAAAGGTGATAAGTTTTAAAGGCTTCTTATATAATTTTAAGATGAATCTGTTCAGGATGAAAACCACAGTAAGGCAAGAGGCACAATTTTATCTGTTCGCCTGAGTAGACTATAATAACGGAGAGAATCTAATCACATTGTTTATTGACAACAGGGTACTTTCACTCAGCAGGACTCAGTTTCTTTCTATCTCTCCATCTAATACCAAGGAAATAAAAATCATATGTTTGTGTTACTGCAGAAGCCAGGTTTTTGGAGAAACCTTACCAAAAAAGATGACATTAGTGAAAACTAAAATTGTGAAATTATACTTCTTTAAGGTACAATTTACTAAAACTATATGCTAAAATTTAAGTCTTAACCTAGATACAGTTCTGATAAACCTTCCAAGTTGCTTCAGCCAGCTGGATGTGGATGGTTAGGGGATTGAGCTACTGGGTGAAGCTGCTGAAAGGAATCAGATAAATAAAGGATCACAACTCATAAAAAGGATAAAAAATACCTGTGATAATTGGAATCGTTTAGGTTTATTCATACATTTTGGAACTATAATCTAAATGTGTAGATTTGAACTGCTTACTGAACATTCTTACTCGGTTTCTTCTTTTTTAAACTGAATATCTATTTGTCATCCAACATACGAGATTCCAAACCTATGGACTGTCACTATCTGTTGCTCTGGGAATTATCGGAAGCTTCACCCAAACATTCACTCAAATTCTCTATTTATACTAAACATCTTGATGCTGGACACGAACCACGCATTTCTGTTTGTTGCTTGTTAACCATACTAGATTAAACACTTTATTCATGTGTTATTTTGAAAAAGACATAGTAATTTGCAAATGTACTTTTTAACAAATCTCAAAAAACTTATAAAGTAGAAAAATAGTAGTGAATTTCCAAGTCTGTTTCCCGAGTCAAATATTAAAAATTTTTGAGAAAATTCTACTGGAAGAAAATTCTTCAATAGCCATGTAAATATTAGAATATAGTATGGTATATTGTTTTAAATCTTACTTTTTGGACAATAATACTTCAAAATAACTTTATCAGGACATTTAATATATTGTCAGTAATTAATGATATATAAAAAATTTCTTGAATCTCTTAATTTTGAAATTTTGAAAAAAGCTCTATAAGAAACAAATATATTTCCTCTGAACCACAAACACCTAGTTATTTTGATATATATTTGATTGAACTGTGAGTGAAGATTGAATTTATGTCAGTGATAAAGTGATGTTGGACTGTGAATTCTCCTTAACTGTTGTTTCATAAAGGCCTTCTGCACAAGATACAAGTATTAGGTAGAAAATCCCACAGTTTCAAAATGTCATGGTTTGCTATTCAAATAGCAAAAATTTAACCGCCTTGCCAGATCTCTAGTTTCTCATACGTTAAAAAGGAGAAGGGTGAAACCTACACAATGTTCTATTCAAAACAAACTTGAGAGTTGAAGAATATCATTAGAAATGATATATCTGGAAAAGTAGTAATTTCTAAAATTTCTGAAGAGCTATTTGAAATGAACAGTAAAATAAATAATGTAAATAGAAAGTAGACAAAAATATGAAAAAGTTTTTATCAAAGAGGTTACTATATGTTGAATATTCAAATGAGAAGATTTTTAACATTATCAGCATTTAGGGAAAAGAAAACCATACTACAATGAATTCAAACTAAAACCAAGAAATGGTGAAGGCAAAAAAAAAATAGATCATTCATTAAGTGAAAGACATAGCCACTCTGAGTAAGAATTTGAAAGTTTAAACAAACCCTTGGATATCCAAATAACAGAGAAATAGTCACCAATGGAAAAAAAGCATACAACTAAAGTATGCAGCAATGTGGGTAATCTTAGAGAATTATTCTCAGTAAAAGAAATCTAATCTTCAAAGCTATCTTTTCTATATTCCATTTATATAGCCTTTTTGAAACTACAAAATTAAACAAGAACATTTTCATGGTTGCAAGAGTTTTACAAAGAAGAGGAAAGCCTCATATCTTGGTGGGATACAGAGATTCTATATATTAAGTTCCTCACTACCAATAAGCTAGTAGCACTATTTGTGCAATACATTATCATTAGAGAAAACTGGGCAAAGTTTAAGTGGGATCTGTGCATTATATTGAACTGAAGATAAAATTATTTTAAAATAAAAGAGTGAATAACAGTAATAATAACTTGCCATAGTTCATATCTTAAATGTGCCCCCAAAGTCTCATTAGTTGAGATATGGAGTTTGATCCAAAGAAACAGGTTGCTTGGGTCCTGTTCTGAAAGAAAGATTCTTATTCCTGCATCTTCCTTCCTCTCTCCTTCCTGGCTACCTTACATTGAAGACCTTTCCTCTGCCCTGTTCTTCTACTAATTATTTTCTGTATTGCAACCTGCTGGAGTAATCCCAGAGCCAAAATAAATCTCTATTTCTTTAAATTGTCTGAAGAGAGACAGAATGGATCCCAAGTGGATTGCCAACATCTTTTCTTTTTCTTTTTCTTTTGGTACCAGAGATGGAACTCACGACCTTGTACTTGCCAGGCAGACACTTAAGACACTGAGCTAAATCCCTGGCCCTATTTCTTTAAATTGTGAATGAAGGCTATTGTGTCCAATAAGAAGAAACCTGACAGTCACGGTCAGGGTTTGCTAGAGTCAGATGTTTGCAGACAACAGATTCAGCACAGGACACAAAAATTTATAGGATTGTCTTATAATATTTACCCAAGAAGTCAAATGCAGAAGAGTGCAAGAGATCTGTCCATACGCTAGAGACCATAAGAATCCAACCAAGGGCCTGGATCTCACTCCAATGTCCTGCCAGAGCGCAGCAGAAGGCCTGGAGTCCACAAAAATGCCTCATGCAAGTCAGTATGAAGGATCTGCAATGGAAAGGCCAAGTTGTGGAAGCTAGAATGTCTGCGACCATAAAGTGAAGGATCTGTGCCAGAATACTGAGGGATCTGCAGTGGAGCCATCAAGCAGTGCTCAAGGGGAAGCCCAGAGCTCTCTGAGGAGTTTAGCTGCCATTGAGAGATACAGAGGACTGAAGTTCTCTGATAAGGATAAAGCTGAGTTCGTAGCAGGATAATCAGTTTCAGCAAGTTTCTCCAGGAGAATCAGTGGCTGCAATCTTTCCCTCCTGGTCTTCTTTTATACCATTCTGGTAACAATCCTCAGGTGAGTCATGCCCAGAACTACTCTGAATCAATTCAGGTGGGTGTTCCCACACAAGGTGACCATGAATTAACCCACGTGCTATTGAATCCAGTCCTGTCTTAGGGCCTTGATGAGAATTTTGGTGTATACATAGGGATTCTCATATGTATTATATTAATCTTATTCACTTTATGTTTTTAAGATTTTTCCTCTTCTTAATTTTCAGTAGGCTTGTTATATATTACATTCAAGCATATATTTCAAACATAAATGTTATATGAAGCAGAAGGGAGTGATTTGAAGCACAGTCTTATGAGATCTATTGATCATATATGGTACAGGCAGAGAAGCTGTGACAAAGTGCCAGTGCATTCCCTTTATTGGACTCACTTTTAAGGACTATTTGCTTCTGACAGTACCTCAGGTGATAATAAAGCTGATTCATTTGGAGTTAAATACATTCTTACATATAAATAAGCTCATTTTAGTTACAATATTACCCTTGAACCTTTTTGATATTTAGAAATGTCTAATATCATATGGGTACACATATTTTCTCAAGGTTTATATATACAGTTCTGACTCACAGAGAACAACTGAAATTTAATTATCACTGTTCTTGTTGGTTCCATGATTGTTTCATGTGTTTAATTTTGTCTTACACTCCTGGCTAGACTTCACTTCACACTCTATGTGTCTTTCTACCCTTTAAGGTATGTATTGCAGAGTTGGACAAAACAATGGTCCCATCAATCCCAGGTTCACTGTCAGGGATATTTCCAATGATTTCTACAGAATCAAGCAAGTTCAGGGTTGAATGCTATCTTATTAGTAGTCTTTTTGTTTCACTGGGCTCTTGCAATGACCTGCAGATGATCCTTCATTAACAAGCCAAAATCACACATTCAAAACACAGATTTCAGCAATATCAACTGTGATCAATGCAACTTTGAAGAGTTTATGGAAACTACCAAGATGCTAGGAAAGTTTGCGTGAGGAACTATAGGACTTGAATTTTACTTGGTTGCTAAAGGTCATATTTGGATTGCATCTGCTTTGCAGTCATAATTACTGATACGCACTTTCTACATTATAGCTCTATCAAAAGCTATCCTGGCTTTTCTGAATAATTATCATCCTCCATTTGATGACATGTGAGGAATCAATATTTCCTAAACCTACGTGATATGATGATTGGTTTGTGCCTACTGTATTTTAAAGGTTGTTGTGGAGCATGTGTTAAGACAAACAAATCGTTTTTATGAGACTATTTTTATAATAGGATGTCTAATACAGATATTCCTCATTTAATGCCCTACATGATAACAATGGTTTGGATTTATCCCTGAGGCACACCGTTTGGACTTACAAACTGCCTTTATTTTTTGTAGAGTTCTGTTCATCTTGGTGATAGAGCCTCAGAGTCTTGTTTTTGTAAAGTATATCTTGTTTATA
>PVJX010043923.1:0-13421 GCA_004027295.1 Dolichotis patagonum
CCTCCAACCCTGCCCTCATGCTCCCTGCACACACAGGCCAGTGACAAGTGACAGCACGGCAGTGACAGGGCAAAAAAACGAAGGCAGCTGTGAGCAGTGTGCGAGCACCCCTGGGAGCCAGCCAGAGAGAGGTGACAAGTTTGGGGGGCAGGGCACTGCCAACAAGCGTGGGAGGCATGGTGCAGAAATAACAAGTGCTAATCCTTGGTGTGTTCTGCATGTCATCTGCATGTCTGCCTGGCCCCGCTCGATGGGCTCTGTGCCGGGTGTGCCCTGGCCTGGCCTGGCCTGGCCTGGCCACAGGACTAATTACTGCTCTCCAAAGCTAAAGCCAGGTTCCCTGCTCTCTGCCTTTAAATATCTACTCTTGGCACCTGGTTCGGCCTGCCTGTCCTCAGAACTGTGTGCGCCTGCAGGCCTGACCCACCCCATGACAGCCTCTGGTGAGGGGAAATGGGGAGCTAAGGACAAGACTCCTAGGGATGCTAGCAGCTGGCTGGGGGCTCTGGATGGGGCTGAGGCACACTGAATGGGCCCTGCAGATCCTCAAGGGGAGCCAAGAGGACAGGAGAACACCAGAGTGAGACAAGTCTAAGTAGCTAGGTAGCACGTCCCCCACCCTTCTCCCTGGGGGCCCATCCCACATGCGAGTGAGCTCAGAGCTATCTATACCTCCAGGCTGGACCCGCCAGCCCTGAGGAATGGCACTGCACTGCCTCCCCATGTGGCGTGGCCTTCGTTCGGCCCAAGGGACAGTAATAGGAGATGAGGATAAGCCAGCTTCTGGCTCGCTACAGGACCTCTCTACTCACGAAGGCCAGGTGAGTCATCAGACACAGTGTTTGGTCTCCAGTTCCCTGTCCAGGGCCTGACCCACCTGAGCCAGGGCCAGGCAGAGGCAGGGCAGGGAGCAACAAGGCCATCTGGGGTGAGGGTGCATACAGCACCACAATGGGGGACAGATGCCTGGTTGCCAGCTCTGCCCTCCTGAGGGACTCTGGAAGAAACTTGCAGAAGCAAAAGTGTCAGAACCCACTACTCTCTGGGCCAGGAACAAGGCAGACTTGATTTCAGTCAGCTAAAGAGTGTCGAAGAGTATTATGGTCTGGATCTGAAATGTGCCCTCTCAAGTTCACGTGCTAAAGGCTTGGTCCCCAAGGCAGCAGTGTTCAGAGGCAGGGCCTCTGGATGGTGACTGGATTGTGAGGCCACAACTGTATCAGCAGAGGAGTCACTGAAGCATTCTCAACAGGCTCACAGGAGACAGGAATCTCAGGAGGAGCCTCCCTGGAATAAGCAGGTCCTCAGGGGCTGCATGTTGTCCTTGGACCCTTCCTCTTCACTACTGATCTGCTTCCCAGCATTCACTGTTCCTTCTGGCACTTGCTGCCTCACTACAGGCCCAGAAACCATGGACTTGAGGGATCATGGACTAAAATTGCTGAAACCATGAACCTATAAACTATTTCCTCCTTGAAGGTGACTGTCTTGAGTAGTCTTTCAGAAACCTGATACAACATGTGCCTCAAAGTTTATATCCAGCCAGAACTTCAGTATCTGATGCTACTTGTCTTGTTTTGTGGCTCTGGGACTTGAACCTAGAGTGTCGCATTTGCTAGGAGGTGCTGACATGTACCCCCAGCCCAACATCTGACATAGACTGACACAAGCTAGAAACAAGGCTTTGGGGGGTATATTAGTGAAGATGAGGTCATACTGGATTAAGATGGGCCCTAAATCCAACAGCCGGTGTTCTTATGAGAAGAGGATGCACAGGGAAGACAGCTATGTGGCAGCAGAACCAAACACTGGAAAGACACAGCTACAGCCAAAGAATAGGATCACTAGCAAGCGCTAGAAGCTAACAGAAAGGTATGGGACAGGCCACCTCAGAACCCCCAAAGACACCAACTCAGCCAACCTGACTTCAAGTCCTGGCCTTCTGAATGGCATTTGCACTAAAGGAAGGCACCAGTGTTTGGAGAAGAGAGCAACGTGAATGACAACCCTGGAGGTGGACAGCTGCCCTGGAGCCATGGTATTGGGAGCCCAGGCAGGGCCCACTGTTGTCACTGATGTCAGCCAGGTACAGAGGTAATATCAGTCCTCAGGTCCTGTCCTGAGCCCCCATCAAATTGGAGGTCCTAGGGGCCTTCGCGATGGAAACAGAAGCCTGACCTGGGCTTTGCAGCAGCTGTTGTCTCTTGATTCTGCTTTTTCTCCTCACTGGGCCTATTGGACTGCTGTCCTTCCCACACAATGGCTGGACTCAGGGACAGCCCACCTTGGGGCACAGTTCCTGAGGTGTCCATTTGGCCAAGGCCACATAACAGGCAGGGACCAGACAGATCTGCATCGCAGCATGGCACACAGAAGCTCCTCCTACTCTGGCTGATGAGCAAGCAAGCAGGGAGTGACGAGGGCTACAGTGAATCTTTCTTCCGTATGATCCTAGCAATGAGACCTAGAGCCCAGAGCAGGCCAGGCAAGCGCTATAGACTAAGCTCCACTCCCAGTCCAAGGAGCCAACTTTCACATGTCCAGCTTTAAATTTTCCACTATTGCAGGGTCTCATCCTCAGGATCCCACCCTCCACATCCACCCTCCTCACCCACTCATGGGGTTCTCCTTAGGCGCCCTCATGTCTTGGGGACTCAGGGCAGAAGGAAGCAGTGCCCACCTGAGAGAAGCCCTGAATGGTGTCTGGAGAGAAATACAAGCTGTTGTGTCCACACTTCCTGCTTCTGTTTCCTCCAGGCCTGGACCATGAACCTGGGGGCCTGCTGCCCAGCCCTGCAGCCTCCTTACCGTACATCTTGCCCTCATCCGACAATATGATCTTGCGCCGTCCACAAGGTGGGTAAATGGCCAGGGCCTCCTGGAAGCTCTGCTCAATATCCGGGCTCCACACACCCTCTGCATCATTGTCGATGGGCTTGTCCAACGCCTGGCTGCCCCCGGACACACTGCTCCCCGCAGGGGAGTTGGGAGAGCTCCACTCGTTGGAGGTAATGGTGCCGGCCTTGCCCTCCAAGGCTCCGCTTGGAGGAGCACCTGTTGGATCTGTTGAGACAGAGAGCATGGCACTAGTGAGTGGCAAAAGAACTGCACAGGCCACAGGACACAAGTCACCCCAGAAAGTGCCAAACCCCAAACCAGGCCTTCAGGGAGCCAGGTGGAGATCTATGAGGATCCGGAAGCCAGGGCTCTGGGATCTCCCAGACCTCCAGTGCTTACCTGTGCAAGGTGTGTGACTGAGGCACAGCCTAAGCATGGCTTAGAGGTAAGGTAAGGCAACAAGAACTGTGTGCCAGGGAGTGTTTCACATCAGATCAACACCACACAAAGAGGATGTGAGATACTGTGCAAGGCTGATGAGTATAAAACAGTGTAACACTGTGGGAAACAGTGTGTTAGCTCTCTAGACACTTAAAAAGAGCCAGGTGTGATATCATACACCTGTCATCCTAACACTCTGGAAGGCTAAGGCAGGAGGACTGCCAAGCTTCAGTCTAGCCTAGACAACTTATCACAACGCTGTCTGGAAATTAAAAAATAAAAACAGGGACTAGGGACATACATCAGTATGAAGGCCTTAGATTCAATCCCCAGTACCAAGGAGAGGGGATCTTAAAATGATGGCCAGGGAGTAAGAGATGTAAAACACTAGCCTAGCATGCTAAAGGTCCTGGGTTTGATCCTTGGCATTGGTAAATAAGTGAGAGCTATTATGTGATCCAGCAGTCCTACTTCTCTGTATATATCCTAAAAAATTGAAATAAGGTCTCAAAAACTACTTGTATACTATTCACAACAACCAAAGATAGAGGCAGCCCAAGGTTTCATGCCCAGATAAATGGATGTACAAAATGTGGTACATGTACATGATAGAATGCCATACAGGAAGGACATCTTGTTACACGCACAACATGGATGAGCCTTGAGGAGACGAGGTGAGTGAGACCAGCCATCTGTAAAAGTCAAACACTATGCAGCTGTTGGGTCCCAGTGGTCAGTCAGTGGGAGAAAAATATGGAAACCTGGTATTGAATGGATGGAGTTTTATTTAATCAAAGATTAAAAAAAAAGTTCTGGAGGTGAGCTGGAGGTAAGAATATGAATATATTTAATACTATTGAGCTGACACTTTAAAAGGAGAGTGTTAAGACAGTGGGCTGGGGAAACAGCTCAGATGGTAGAGTACTGCCAAGCATGCTTGAGGCCCTGGGTTTGATCTGTACCACCAGAAGAGGAGAATTCCACAAAGGGAGAATACAGAAACTACAGTAATAAATACCTATCATAGGGACACTGCAGAATACCAAAAGCAAAGACAAGATTTTAAAAACCTCCAGGGTGTAAAAGGACAGATTATCTGCAAAGTAAACCTTTCCCCCAGCTGGGGGTTGGAACAGGACCCGCACAGGAGTCTATGCTGGGTCCACTGCCAAGGTCAACTCACCTGGGGGACCCAAGATAGCACCTCCAGCTGCAAACGCATAACTCAAGAATGAAGATTAAATTCATGCATTTTTAGATAAAGATGGAAGAATTTATCACTAACCCTGAAGAATGAAAACACAACCAAGAAGGTATTTGAAAAGACATTCAAATGGTAGGCTTTCCTCATGGTAGGCCACCCTGCATTCCTCCAGGTTGTGCTTGTATCTTGCTTTTTGCACTTTTATTCAGCCCAAGCTTGCTCTGCAGAGCCAGTTTATCTCTCACGCTTCACTTTTACTTTTTCAAATAAACTTTGCCACTGCTTTAAAAAAAAGACAAAAGTGAACTTGAATTAAAAAAAAAAAAGTGGACTCAATATGAATAGAAGACATTGCCCAAATGGACTGTGAGCAAAGCTACTTCAGTGCTAAGTGAATCTAAACACCCTGGTCAGAGGAAAAAGCAATGGATAGAAGGAGTGCTGGGCAGAGAGAGTACTTACCCGATGCACACCAGCACTACCTTGCAACTGAGCATCCAAAGTCAGTCAAATGAATGACAACAGGGCTGGGCATTTAGCTCAGTGGTGCAAGCACTTGCCTGGCAAGTGTAAAGTCATGAGTTCAATCCCTAGTACCAAAAAAAAAGGCAAGACATGTATCCCCTTCCGGCTATTAACTTGCCTCTTCAAAACAAATGAATGACAACAGCTAGCTTGATTTGCCCATGCAACACACACACACACACCCAGAGACACTTCTGAACCATAAGTCAAAAGGTGAATTTGATAAAATCGAAGACCTATTCATAATAGAAACTTCGCAAATTGCTGGAATTACAAGGGAATTGCCTTAATCTCATCAAAGAATACCTTCCCCAAACCTACACAATAAATGTTGCACTTGATGATAAAACATTAGAAGCATTACTTTTAAGTGAAGAACATAATGAAGAATGCTCATTCTGTAGCCAGGTGTGGTGACATACGCCTGTAACGCCAGCAATACAGAGGCTGAGCCAGGAGGAGCACCACAATTTCAAAGAGGCCAGTCTAAGCTACACAGTGAGTTCAAGGCCAGTTTGAACCATATAAGCAAGCCTGTGCTGAGGATGTGACCCAGTGGTATAGCCCTTGCCTACTGTGAATAAGGACCGTGGTTCAATTCCCAGTACCAAAAAAAAAAGTCATTTTGGTGGGGCATGTGAGGCACACTCTTATACTCCCTGCACACTGAGAGGCTAAGGTTGGAGGACAGCTCACCCCAGCTTTATCAAGACAAAGAGACAGTGGGGCCGGGAGCAAGAAAGAGGCAAATGCTGGGGATATAGCTTTGTGTAAGATCCTGGATTCAATCTCCAGTCACAAAATCTCCAGTGTCACAAAAAAACAATTTTTTTTTTTAAATCTGCTCTACTCTTATGAGAAGTCCTAGGCAAAAATACCAGGACAAGAAAAAATGAACCAAAAACTAGAATAAAGCAGCAAAAGTCTCAACAGAAAAGACTTTACAAATTGTAAAGATTTCTAAAACAGCTACGCTACATCGGTGTCTCAAGATCAATTATATTCTTTTATACCAGAAATAAGGCATTAGAAAATATAATTTTTAAAAAATTATTCCACTTAGAAAACTGTGGGGAACCACCAAGACGACTTTCCTTGAAAAGAAGAGCAACTATCTCTATTTTGATAAACTTGGCCCTATCTCCATGTATTGATATGTATAGAGCTGGCTAGGCCCTTTCTTTGTTCCTTCAATTGGCTTTAAGCAATGTAAATTGGGCTAATTGAGGAGTTGATGTGTAATCTCTGAAGCAAAGAGATAGGTCAGGGTTACTCTGCCCAGTGACTCCCCAAATATGTGGTTGAGCTGGGAGGGACCGAGAGCCATGGAATGGAGCCTCGGGACAGAAGCTATGACTTCCCAGAGCAAAAAGGATTGTACATCAGAACTAAGTACCAACCCCAGATTATTAGCTACTGCCTCAGCTGTGTTATACAGAGTACCTTCTCTGCATTTAATGCCCTCTGCATATTGCAGAGATAATCTCAGACCTCCTACTCAGCCCAGCTCACGGTAGTCATGTATTTCCTGCCATTCTCAATGTCACACGGAGAATAAATAAAACCTGGGTTGAGTGCCAAGACCATGGACTTTGTTCTGGTGAACCACCTTTTGGCTGGACTTAGGGCCCCTTGGCTCCCCATAACTGTACATATGTCTTAGTGTCTTTATTTGCACCTTGGGTTGCACTGGAAGTGCTAGATTGGAATTAACTCACTAGAATTCCAATAACTTTTCTTTGGGATTACAAATATAAACCTTTCTGGACCGTGACTAGGATGGGAAAGAGTTCTCTGTAGAAAACAAAGACATAATGTATCTGGTAATAAACCTAACAAAATATGAAACCTTTTAACAGAGAAAACTGAGTTATAATTATTTAAAGAGACATAAACTAGGTATGGTGACCCACATTTATAATCCCAGCTACTTGAAGACTGAAACAGGAGGATCACAAATTCCAGGCCAGCCTGGGCAATTTAGCAAGATTCTGCCCCAAAATAAAACCATAAAAAGTCCTGGAGCTGTACCTCAGCACAGTCTAGGTTCAATCTCTAGTAACACAGAGAGAGGAGAGGGAAGGGGAGGAGAGGAGAGGAAAGGAGAGGAGAGAATACCTAAACAAATGGAGGAGAGAGAAAGTGTTTCTGGATGGAAACTATCATAAAGATATTTAATCTCTCAAAAAAAAATCACAAATTCAATGAAATTATGAGATGAACTGTACAAGATTTTCCACAAAACTCAACAAGTTCATTTTCAAAATAAGTGGATGAGCCAGGAAGAGTCAAATTAACATTGATTCCCTCTCATTTCCTCACCTTGGCTTCAGATTTTGCAACACTCATTCCTTAAATAATCCCTCTTTTTAAAACCCTATACAGACTCCCTACCTGGGGGATCCCCACCCACATTTCCACTTCTACTGGGTAAGTGTTGGTTTTGAGACAGGGTTTCTCTGTGCTGTCCAAGCTGGCCCCAAACTGCTGGGCCCAAGCAATTCTGCCTCAGCTTCCGAGTAGCTGTGAGCACTGCAGTGCATCACAGGGTCAAGCACAACACCATGTGTTTGTGATGACCAGATCTTCATCCTTCCTTTCCAGCAACTGCCCACCAGGCATCTCAACCAGATAGATATCCCCAGCACTCCTAGGGCTCAACATGCTCAAACCAGATTTCCAACTTTGCCCTGAATTCTGCGCTTTTGCTCTCTCTGGAAATGAATCATTGTCTACCAGAGGCCAGAAACATAGAAGCATAGTTGGCCTTGTCCTTCTCTCCCTCACCCAAGCTCTGCTGGTGCCAACTGTATCAGCTCACGACGTTAGGGCAGGAGACCCTGCCAGAAGCCTGCCCTGCTCGACAGCCCTGCAAGCCCTATGGTGGGATCGTAAGACCCCTCATCAGCCTACTCCTGCGTGTGGGCCAGACCTCCCGCCTATAGGCCCCCGTACTCTCTTTTCACCCACCTCCAAGCCCCAGGCTCCGTCATCCAAAGCACCCTTCGCAGATTGCATGCCTGGACTTTTCTTCCCCATCCCTTGCTCTCCTGACCAACTGCCACTTCCTCAGGGCCAAAGACCACAAGCCTGTGTCTATACTGAGTACCTTCTCATAAGCTTCGCAGATCCAGCTCTTCATATGCTGGTCCCACCACCCTGTAATTACGGCTATCCTTCATCACAATTTAGACACCACAGGACAGGTACTGTTGTCTGTCCACTGAGCGCTCACAAAGCAATCTGTGCTAAGTTACAAGAAGCAAAAGAAAACCTCAATAAATATCTAGATTTTGGCATGAGGCATGGGGAGCACCTGAATTATAAAACAAGGAAATCTTGCTGGGCTTTATTTTGGAGGCTTGCAAAATGAAGGTGTGAGGCACAGGAATGAAGACACTGGTGTCCATTCCAGTCTTGCAGCAAACAGTGGGCCAGCCTTGCCTCAGCTCCAGCCTGTTCACCTAGAAAAGAGGGGGTCACTCTTGTGAGACCAGAGTCACTCCCAAGTTGGCAGTACCTGTGACTTCACTCCCTACTCTTCCAGAGTGCCTGCATACATCTGGCAGACACCAGTCACCTGGCTGTGCTAAGAGAAGGCTGGAGATGTCCCATGGGGTGTTAGTGAAATGAGGCGCCTGCCAGTGCAAGGCCTACCTCTGCTCTGTGCTCAGTGCTCAGGGTACCAACACTACCATCCTCTTCAATGTCAGTGACAAACACCACCTGAGGGCACAGGCAAAAGCTCTAAAGGGATGTGGGAGGTGCATCTTCCTTAAGTACTGCTTATGCTTCAGATGATACTCAATAGTCAGTTAATACTATGAATACCTAAAGCTTTGTTAACCCTGACTTTAGCCTAGATTTTCTTTTGTGCCTGACAGAAATACAGCATACAGTCTAAGAGGTACAGATGGGGTCAAAATGTTAGGAGCGATGGGAAAGAGGGCAGCCCGTTCCCTGACCCTCGGAGAGCCACAGGCTCTGGGCCCTCTTCCACCTCAGAACCCCCTTTCCTTACCCCCAAAGTTGGGCCCAGGGTGGCCCAGCAGCACAGCAGACCTGAGGAAAACCGGAGGCTGGACTCTGCCCACAAGGGAGGTTTTCTGAGGACCTGTACTCCATGTCCCCAGGATTGGGTCTGTCCCAGGGAAAGCAGGGCAGCGGGTCACTCAAGGCCCTGGGCCACAGGATTCATTACTGAAACAGAGTCGCTCCTGGCCCACGTGACCCTGCAGCTCTGACCAGCTGGTCTCTTCCACCCTGTAGGTCTCTTCCACCCTGTAGCCCACAGCCTGGGGCCTGAGGGCCACTTTCTTCACCAGGCGAATCTCCCAGCAGCTCTATCCTGGGGCCCAGGCTGGGAGACCAACACCAGCCCAGAGAAGGGTCTCCACTCTTCCCTACCCTAAGTGCTCCAAAGTGGTTCTCAGGGCCTGCCAGGGGAGCTGGAGTGAGGAACAGATGTCACTGCTGAGCCCAGGCCTTGTGCCATGAACAGAAGAATAAAAATAATCTCTGACATAGCTCTTGTGGCCTGGCCTAAAGGCCTGCAAGCTCTACCCCAACCCCAGCCAACAGGTACCAAAAGGCCTTTCCTAAGCAACCCCAGCACAAACTACACCATCCAAGGGTCTCAGATGCTGGTCACACAGGGACTCTCAGAGACCAGAAATCTATGGGCTTTTATCTGGATTCTTCCAAGAATCAGAACAATGCACTACTCCAGGAAAACTTTTGGGACCGGAAAGACTCATGATCCCTGGGCTTTCCATGGAGATGCCAGGGCCCTGGAAGGCTAAACATCCTGGGCTGAGAAAGTGACTAATCTGGACCTCAAGGAACTTGGGGTGTGGTCAGCCACAGAGCGCCTGCCTAAAGTATTGTGAGGCCCTGGGTCCCCTTCCTTGCCAGGAGCACAAAAATAAGCATAAAAATCCAGAGCCCAGGACCAGAAGTGATCTCTACGCCCTGCCTAATTGCCTGCCACTACAGCCCACAACTCACAACATAACGCCGGACAACGCCAGCCCCGGGAAAGATCACATCTATGCCCATCCAATCCCCACGGGAAAGTGCAATGATTTCTCACACCCACACGTGCGGCTCAGTGTTGGGAACTTGAGTGGTCAACACTTTGCTGAGGAGTTCACTCATCCACTATTGTTTCCTTTTATCATAAAACAGATGTTCCTTGGCTTATGGACAGTTACATGATGACAAACTTATTATTCAGTTAAAAATACATGAAATCCAAAGGGCACTTAAAGCTGAACCTGGCGAAAAACGCCTGTGGTCCTGCTACTTGGAGTTGGCAAGAGCACTGCAAGTTCAAGACCAGCCCAGGCAATTTCTTGAGACCCTGTCTCAACATAAAGTAAAGAGAGGTAGATGGTAGCTCAGTGGTAAAATACCGGCCTAGCATGAATGAGCAAGACCCTGGGTTCAATCCTCAGCACAAGGGAGGCAGAAGTACACCTGGCACACTTAAACTACAGAACATCCTAGCTTAACCTCACCTATTTAAATGAGCTCAGACACTAATGTCAATCAATAGCCGGGCAAAAATCATCAAACACAAAATGACTTTATAATAAGACATTGAATACCTCATGTAATTTATTAAGTATCTGCATCCAAAAACTGCTGGCACTTTATCATATGGGTCATTCAGCCATGTGATCCCTGGCCAGCCAGGAGCTGCAGCTCACGCTACTGCCCGCATCCTGAAGGGAGGTCTCACATGAATGCATGTCATTGGCCCAGGAAAAAATAAAACTCAAAAGATGAAGCACCGTTTCCACTGGAGGGCCACACACAACTTTCACACAACTATTAAATCAAAAACTGTCTAAAATGACCACGTATATTTATTCCTCACTCACTGGGGAGGTCAACATGCTCCTCTCTCCAAGCCGAAAGTGAGAGATCAAAGCTCAGGATGTTTCTAAGATTTGTGTGGTGTCAACAGAAAGTGGAGCCTGGACAAGCACAAGAGGGCCTGAGTCTCTTGGGAAAAGAACAGGAGTGTCGGGCCAGGGATTTGGCTCAGTGGCGTAAGTGCCTGCCTGGCAAACGTGAGATTATGAGCTCCATCCCCAGTACCAAAAAAAAAAAAGAAGAACAGGAGTGTCTGCCTCTCTACCCACCTCTGACTGAGACAACTCTGGAGACCCAGGCTGAAGGTTCCTGCTACACCATGGTCCTCGTGTGCGTGGGCTCTAATCCTGACCCCAAGAGCTGAAGACCTTCCTCTGTGCCCTGTGTCCGGAACCATTTATGACTGAGACTTCCTCCCGGAAAACCCACCCTCATCTGCCAGACAGCAAAGATGCAGCAGGCAAGGCATGGCAAAGGTGACTCAGGGTAGACAGGTCAACAACAGCAACGCTGCCCCTCCTGCCTTACCCAGCACAGGCTGGTAAGCCAAGGCCAGAGGTCAGGTGGCCAAAACAGCAACGGGCAGTGCTCCCTGTTCCTGACACCCTGAGCAGAAGACATCGACTCCTGCCAGAGTCATACCTGGCTGTCCCACTGGACCAGACTGGAGATTGAGCGCAGGTCCCAGAACGGTGGGGCATCAATAAACTGAGGCAGAGCTACAAGATACCTCTGCACACAATCTGATTTGGGGGCTCTCAGGGCCTTCACTACCCTACCTCATTTCTCTGTGTGTGTGTGTGTGACTGGACCTAGGCCATTCACGATGAGCTACATCCTCAGCCCCTTTTACAATATTTTTTTTGAAACAGTCTTTGCTAAATCGCTAAGTTGCCTAGGCTGGGCTCAAGTTTGCAATCCTGCTTAGCTCCTACAGTGCTGGGCTAACGGGCATGTATCACCATACCAGCTGACCTCATTTCTTAAAATAAGAGAGAAGAAATAAGGAACAGTAAACTCGAGCCTTCTTCCAAACTCTTACCCACTCCCTCCTCCAGCCACCTTGGTCTTCATACCATATTCGAAACCTGATTTTGCTCACACTATTTCCCTGCTTAGGGTGGGCCACTGTCCTAACTTAATTCCTGCCAACCATCCATCAGCAAACATCTACCGAGTACCAGGGAATGATTTTGCTGCAGACAGGAGCACCTTCCTGATCCTTTTCCAGGCCCTTGAAGGGCTTGACTTGAGATGGGGTGGGGAGGGGTACAACAGGTAAACATGTGACAGCCACAAGTGATGGAAGCCTGAGCGGGGAACCAGGTATGAAGCAAACAAAGACTCGGCTTCAGGGTCATCAGGTGCCCCGTCCACGAGGGCTGTAGTGTGGCTGCTTGAACTCTCTCTTGGCCGCGGCAAGCACAGCCTGCGCCTTCTTGTCTGCTGTCTTGCACACTTGGCTGTGACTCAGACACTGGCAGTAAGGGGACGGGGAGAGAAGAGGCCACCCTGCAAGTGGTACAGACACCTCCCCAGCAGTGCTGCCTCCTTCCACCGTGCCTTTCCCTGGCAGAGGACCCTATGGAGGCTGGGTGTTGAGGAGGTGCCCAGGACATCAGTGCTATAAGCTACCTTTTGTTTTGTTTTGTTTTGGTTTGGTTTTTTTGAGACAGGCCTTGAACCCGCTATATAACCCAGACTGGCCTTGAACTCAGATCCTCCTGCCTCAGCCTCCCAAGTGCTGCAAGTTACCATTTTGAATGCCTACCCTTGCACACAGTGCTGAGTTGGGCACTTGACTACACCTTTGTTAATCCTGACCTACCCCTGAGGTATCAAGGAATACCCCACTTCACAGAGGAGGTCCCACAGGAGAAGTGCTATGTGCCCAAAGCCAGCTCTTGAAAGGCAAGCCCTGCCCCACAGCCAGCTGTCTCCCACCCACCACCAAGCTTTGACACATGTCTCTGGGGTGAGGCCAGATGGGAGCACATCTCATCTTAGCCCTGCATATGCTCCACAATTATTGGGGTCCCAGCCAAGAGTCCTGATTGTCTGTATCAAGAAAGTGGTGAGAAAAATAAAAAACAGAGTCAAGTATAGTATTCCATCAATGGCCAGGAAATCAACGTCTCTGGAAAGGACCCCCTCCATTTCCAAAGCAGCCACTGTTTATTAGGTTATACAGTTATAGGTGGGGCTAGTAAAATTACAATTTGGCAGCAGACTTAGACTCAAGAGGGCGTAGATTATCTTATGCTTAGAATTGTCTTGACCTGTAGTATAATCCTGAGATGACTCTAGAAGGCGTAGATGATCTTATGCTTAGGAAAGTCAATGAATGGCCCTGAAGCAAGGCCAGCAGATCGATGTAGCTGCTGGTTTCAAACAGGAGCCTAAAGAGAATTCTTTCTGTGGTCTGTTGACCATTTCAGAACTTTGGAAATGGAATGGTCAATTCATCAGAATGAAATAGGAGGTGAGTATGGTGGACTTTAGGGGGCCTGCAGGGGAGAGACCCTGGTGCCTC
>PVJX010043924.1:0-13430 GCA_004027295.1 Dolichotis patagonum
ATCCAAACAGCTCAGGCCACTGTACGGTCCGGGACTTTCGGGTCCCAAACGGACAGCCTGAGATGCTGCTTTCTGGGAGACTTCCTCGTGTTTCCTGTTTTCTTTTGTAATGTAAATCTGATTACTTGGTTAATTATCTTAGAACATATTTCGATATCTTTCTATTTTTTCTTTAAGAAATATGTAAGCTAAATTACCTTTCTCTAATTAGTCTTTCACATTCTTTATGCTTAACTTGTTTTTTTCCCTCTGGGTTTCAGCAGGATTTTTGTGGTTTTCTTACATGTGGTTTTCTGGTAAGATCTAAGAATGCTTCTTGGCTGAGTCATTTCCTGTGCTTCATTAACCTCAGAAAAGCTTTAGCCAGTCTTTCTTCAACAGGGCATCTCCAGTTTTCTCTTTTCAGCGATCCTACCTTCAACTTTTCATTCTGTCTCCTTATATGGCCTCTATGCTATAAGCTATACATTTTCTTTTGTTCTAGTTTTCACTATATTAAAGTCACTTAAGCACACTCTTTTATGCTACTAAACATATCCTTGAATTCTTAAGTCATTTCATATTTTTACATTTCCAATTCTAACTGGGTCAGTTGCAGTCCTTTGCTGAAATTCTCAGTCAGTTCTTTAATTGTCTTAACACATTAAGCCAAGCTATTATAAACTATGCTGTAATCTTCGTTATCCATATACTCTGTGAATTTATTTTTGTTTTGTATTCAACTTTTTATTTTGCATTCACATTATCTTAACTCCTCATTTGCTTGATAATGTTTGAAGGAATAGGAGATTTTTGAAATATTTTAAGAGCTAGCTATGGTTTTCTACTGGAGATCATTTAGTTTTAACTGTAATAAGGCCTTTGTATGTCATGACAATCTAATATTTACTTATTGAACATGTACATAAATGCATTTAATTGTTTTATTTATAAGATTATGTTTATTCTGATGGTATGTACCTTTGGTTCCAACACAGCCTACACATAACCTGTATCTGAGGAATTTGCCAAGACATCATCCCCTATACTGGTGGATCTTGAATTGCAATCTTTGTACTTGTCCCTTTCCTTAGCAGTTCCTGTTTGCAATACGTAACATTTACATTCTCTGATTGGAGTTGGTATACGCATATAAATTCATCTGAATTTCCTTTTTCAAAACTTTTCCTTTCCCATCTACCGATTGACAAAGTCCTAACATTTTTTTACCCCTGATTTATAATTTGGGTTTCTCAGGTAAGAGAAGCCATGTGATATCTAAGCCTGTGTGTCTACTTCACTTAACAAAGGTGTCCTTTGAATGCTGGGTTTAATTTGTAACGCTATTGAATGTCAGTGGCCTTTTCCGTATTTGACACATTCTTCAAAATTTAGAAGTATTTCAAATGACAGCTTTTTCTCTTTCCAAGTTTCTTTTCTTCCTAGAGTCAACAATGTTTATCATGTTTATTTATTTAATATAGCTGCTCTAACAATCTCATCAGGAAGATTATTGCAGTTTAAGTAGGAAGTTACTAGAAGTTCCTGACTCAATGTTTGCTAAGGAAAGTAGTGGAGTGTATTTAAATTCTCTTTTATTGAAACTAAATGACTTGGCTCATCGAAAGCAGTCCATTACCTCTGTAACAAATTTAAGTTTCTAAATTTATAATGACTTCTGAAATTTTTCTACATGAGATCTAAAGTCTTAGTCTATCACTAATTAATACAGGAATCCATCTAAGAAACGTAAGTATTTTAGTACCTTTACAGATGTGCTTGAATAAAAGTATTTTGGTGAAAGAGCCAAGTTATTTTGTATTTGCTAAATGAACTAAACTCTTTAGCTCATTTTATTTCTGTAGAGCTTATTTCTGTATTTCTTCTCCTATCTCTTTTTTCTTCCTCTCTTCATTCTTTATTCCTTTATCCTTTCTTTCTTTCTTTCTTTCTTTCTTTCTTTCTTTCATTTCTCTCTTTCTTCTTCCTGTTTTCTTTCTTTCTTTTCTTTCCTTTTCTCTCTCTTCTTTTTTGTTTTTCCAGTACTGAGGATAGAACCCAGGAATACTCTACTACTGCACAGCATTCCTAGCAATTTATAAAATATTTTATTTTCACAAAAGATGTTTCTAGTTTTCTAAATTCTCCAATCTGGGCTTGAGATTCAGGGCCTTCTTCCTGAACCTTCTTCCATGCTTGGTTATTGATTTTATTTCTTTTGACAAATTTTCACTTGCAATAATGAACAGATTAACTAAAACTGGCAAAGTCTTTCTCTGCAAAAATTGAGTAGAAAACCTCATTGTTTTGTATGCATGTTTGTATGTCTATTTGTGTGTATAGTTCTTTTCATGAGAAGTATATTAGCTGCTAAAAATTTATGCATCTAGCTCAAAGATATGAGAATCCATGTATAAATAAGTCTTTGAATACATTTCAAGGAAGAAGAAAGGAGTAAAAATAAGAAAATATTTAAATCTGAATATTTGAAATGACAATTATCTAGCATACTAATTATGAAGAGGGTTTTTTTGTGTGTGCCAGGGATCAAACTCACAACCTTGCACTTGCCAGGGAGGCACTTTACACTGTTGAGCTAAATCCCTGGCCCCTAGAGATGCTTCATTTTTAAATGAACATACTTAGGAACTTTAGAGTCTAGATTGGTAATCAGAACGTAATGCAACTTCTTGCTGTTACTGGCTCTGAGACACATTGAAACACTGGAAAGTAACTTTGAAAAAGCCATTTAAGCACATTTCAAAACGTTTAATGAAAATCTTAGTCCAATGTGTCCATTTTGAGTATTTATTCATTTATTATGTAAAGCAATATTCTTTCATGTTGTAATGTTTAAAAATGCTTAATTTTTTGTGATAATTGGTTGGTTTTTTTCTTTAATTTCATTGAATAAGATGATGCACTTATTATCCTGTTTAATTTTGTGTTATCCCTAGAATTACTTGTGGAAAGCTTTCACAAATATGTTGATTTATTTTAATGTTTTCTTCTCCTTTGCAGTTTACATAGAAACTTCAAAATATAGTTGAAGAATCACAGAGTTCAAAATTCAAGCCTCAAGTCAGACATCTGTGACCATGAGGTTTTCCTGAGTTTGATGTTCCTCAAGAGTAATCTGACAGTGTCAGATTATACAGGACAGTAGACATAGAAAGAACAGAGGGAGGGAGGGAGGAAGGAAGGAAAGAAGGAAGGAAGGAAGGAAGGAAGGAAGGAAGGAAGGAAAGAAGAAAGAGAAAGAGAAAGAAAGAAATCGAAAACTTGTCCTTTGCCTTTCAGTTACGTACGAGTCAAACACTTTTCTAAAAAAAAGGCCCCTCATTGTGTTCTACAATTAAATTTTCTAATTGTTTCCTGATTATTACTAAGTTATTTTGGAATTTCCTAAATAACAAATTAGTATTATAAGACAGTACACTACCTTTGAGGTCTGAACAAAAATAGAATTTTATATATTAGATCTTAATTCACCTTAGGAGAGTTTCTACTTTCTTGTACTTACTTATCTGATCTGTAAAATGGGATTAAAAAGTCCTTTAGAATGAATGGCTACAAAAAAGGATTAAGTGAGACACTATGTGAGGAATCTTCAGCCTAGTGTCTGGAAAAATATATGAATTCCATTAATCCTCTTTCTTAATTTTCTTTCCTGAGAGAAGACATTGTATACTTTTCCCTAAAACTTTTTTTTATGGAAAAAGGTAAAATGCAATTTCATAAAAAGAAGATAGGAGACTAACAATAGTTAATATATTGTGTATTATGATTTTTAAATTAGTTACTCAGATTACAAGATAGGGGCATAAAATTTCTCAAATCAATATTAGGACAAACTTTCCTTTTCTTTGAAAAAACAGACACTAATAGTATATGTAAGTTGTATATTTTCTCTCTTTTCCCTTCCTTCTTTGCCCTTTTCCTCTTTCTAGTTTTTTTCTTTTTCTTTTTTTAACAATTTCTGCTCATTTCACAATATCTAGTCTGTATTTTAGATGTTATTTGCACTTTGAATTTCTAACACCTGGAAGAGAATGTATAAACATATGGGTATGATTTATTTCATTAATGAGTATGATCTCAAGTTGCATCCATTTACCTATAAAAGTCTCAAGTTTATCCTTCTTTATGGCAGCAGGGTATAACATTGTAAAAAATGTCATATCATTTTTATCTATTCTTTCATTAGTAGGCATTTGGGTTGTTCCAGGATTTAACTATTACAAACTGTGATACTAGAAACATTGATGCACATACACTGCTGTGGTACGACGTTTTTAATCCTTCTGGGAAAATATACAGAAAGGGAACGGATGGGGCGAATGAGACCTCTAATCCTAGCTTTTTTGGGAATCTGCATACTAATTTCTACAGTGGTTGCACCAGTCTGCAGTCTCATCAATAGTGCAGAAGCGTTCCTTTTTTCCCACAGCCCTGCCGGCATTTGTTATTGATTGATTTCTTGATGATAGCCATTCTTCCTGGAGTGAAATGGAATCTCAGTGTTGATTTAATTTGCATTTCTTCAGGAAGAATGATGCTGAACACTTTTTTCATGTATTTATTAGCCATTTGTCTTTCTTCATCAGAGAAGTGTGTATTCATCTCAAATGGCCATTTTTGGATTAGGCCTTTGAATTTGGGGAATTGGGTGTCTTTCAATTCTTTATATGTTTCATATAGAAGTCCTTTCTCTAATTTTTATTCTAATCTCTGGGTTGTCTTTCAACTCTGTTGGTGAGTTCTTTTATGTGCAAAAGTTTTATTAAAAAGATGAAGTCTCAGTTGTTGATTCTTTGAACTATTTTTCCAAGCAGTGTTTTTTTTTTTCAGGATCTCTCTGTCTACCCCTGTCTACAAGATTTCTACCCAGTTTCTTGTTCAGTAGATTTAGTGTTTCTATTTTAATATTTAGTTAATTGTCTCACTTTGACTTTACTCTAATGCATAGTGATAGACATGGGTTTAGTTTTAGTCATAAACATGTAGACAACCATTTTTTTCCAGCACCATTTATTGAAGAGACCATCTTTCTTCCAGTGAACATATTTGATCCCTTTGTCAAAGATAAGATGAATGAGTGTGTATGGAGTTGTTTCTATGTCTTCTAATCTGTTCCACTGATCTTGGTCTGTTTTTTACCAGTACCATGCTGATTTTATTACAGTAGCTTTGTGGTATAATTTCAAATCAGGGATTGTAAAGCCTTTTGCCTTGCCTTTGTTACCCAGATTTGCTTTTGCTCATATAGGATTCTTCTGATTCCAAATGAATTTTAGGATTGTTTTCTCTAGTTCTGTGAAGTATGCTAATGATATTTTGATTGGGATTGCATTAAATCTGTATAAAACTTTTGCAAGTATGGCCATTTTCACAATAGTCATTCTTCCTATTCATGAATGAGGGATATATTTCCATATTCTGATATTGTGTTCAATCTCCTTTTTCTCAGTATAGTAATTTTCAATGTATAGGTCTTTTATTTCTTTTGTTACATCTATTCCTAAGTATTTCATTTTATTGGATGCTATTGTGAAGGGTGTGTTTCTCTAATTTCTCTCTCAGTAAATTTGTTGTTTTTGTACAGAAATGTTATTGGTTTTTCAGTGTTTACTTTGTATTTAACCATGTTACCAAACTTGGTTATTAAATACAGAAGTCTTTTGGCTGAGTTATTGTGGTCTTCTATGTGGAATATCATGTCTTCTATAAATACTGATAATTTAACTTCTTCATTCTCTCTTTCTTTTTATTTCTCTTTCTTATCTAATTATTGCAGCTAAGTTTCTGAAACTATATTTATTTATTTTTAAATTTTGAAGAGAAAAAACCCCAACAAAACAAAACAGAAAAAAGGATAGCAACAATACAGAATTCCAAAGGAAAAAAAGAGAAGAACAAAAAAACACTAAGAAATCACTACTTGATAAATTACAAACTGTCATCTTGGAAACAGTTATTCAAGTTACAGAATTAAAGCATACAAAGTAGAAATTCAAACAGTGAGAATGTTAACAGTTCTGTAAAACTGTATTTAATAGGAGATGTGATAGTGGGTTTTCTTGTCTTGAATCTGATTTTAGAGTAAAAGCTTTTTGTTTTTGTCCATTCAGGATGATGTTGGCTGTTGGTTTGTCATAGATGGCTTTTATCAGATAGAGGTAAAGACCATATATTCCAGTTTTCTGTGGGGATTTTTTTTCTTTTTTAAAAAATCATGTATGAGTATTGGACTTTGTCAAAAGCTTTCCTGCATCTATTGAGAAGCTCATGTGATTTTTGTGTTTGACTGTTGATACAGTGTACTATATTTATTGATTTTTGTATGTTGACTCATCCCTGCATTCCTGGGATGAATTCCTCTTGGTCATGGTTTATTATGTTCTTGAATATTTACTGCATTCTGGTTGCTCGTATTTTATTGAAGATTTTTGCATCTAAGTTCATTAAGGAGATTGGTGTCTAGTTCTTTTTTGTGGTTGAGTCTTTTTCTGGTTTTGATATCAGGGTAATACTTGCCTCCAGGAATGAATTATGGAACATTGCTTCTCTTTTGATTTCATTAAAGAGTTTGAAGAGCAGTGGCATTAAATCCCTGAATTTCTTGTAGAATTCAGTTGTGAATCCATCAGGACCTGGGCTTTTCTTTGTTGATAAGTTTTTATTGCATTTTCAATCTCATTAACTGATACTGGGTTGTTAAAATTTTTATGTCTTCTCAGCTCAGCTTTAGCAGTTGATACATATCTAGGAATCTGTCCTTTTCTTCTGTTTTCCATCTTATGACAGTAAGTATTTTTAAAGGAGGAACTGATGATCTGAATTTTCACAGGATCTTTAGTGGTATCATGCTTTTCATCCCTAATTGCATGAATCTGAGTCTTTTTTTGATAAGGTTGGCTCAGAATTTATCAATTTTTTTATTCTTTCAAAAACCAACTCTTTTATTCAGTAATTCTTTGTACTGCTTTCTTAATCTCCACTGCATTAATTTCTGTTCTGATCTTTATGATTTCTTCCCTCAATAGGCTTTGAATTTGTCTTATTCTTCTTTTTCTAGAGGCTTGAGGAGTAACATTAGGTTGCTTATTTGTGCTGGTTCTGTTTCACTGATGTAAGAATACATCAGTTAGTTTCTATCTTAAGACTGCCTTCATTGCATCCCACAGTTTCTGTGTGTTGCATCTGTCTTCATTGACTTGTAGAAATTGTTTAATTTCTTCCTTAATTTCATCTGTGTCCCATTGGTGTTCAGAAGGGTGTTATCAAATTTCCATGTTTTTATTGAGTCTTTGTGGTTTATTTTGCCATTAATTTACAATTTCACTGTACTATGGTCAGATAATATGAATGGGATAATTTCAACTACTTTGCACTTACTGAAGCATGTGGCTTCAGTGTATGGTCTATTTTCACTAGCATATGGTCTAGTGTATGGTCTATTTTAGACCCATGTGCAGCTAAGAACAATGTATATTCTGATTTTGTTGGGTGGAACTGTTTGTAAATATCTATGTGCATTTTTTCACAGGTTTGGTTTAATTCTGTTATTTCTTTGCTGATTTTTCTTTTAGTTGATCAATCTCTGTGTGACAATGCAGTATTAAGTCCCCCTGTTACAACAGTGTTATTGCTTATTTGATTTGATTTTTACTAGTATTTGCCTTATACATTTGTGTACTCCCATACATTTGGTGCATTTATGATTACTATTTCTCCTAACAAGTATGTAGTGACCTTATTTATCTGTTTTGATCACTCTTGGTTTCAAGTTCACATTGTCTGCAAATGGAATAGCTACCCAGCCTTTTTTTCTGGGTTCCTGTCACATGGTGTATTGCTTTCTGTCCTTTGACTCTCAGTGTATGAATTTCCTTTCAAGATAAATGTGTTTCTGGTATACAGCATATTGTTGGATTTTTTTTTTTCTTGATGCATTTTGACAGTCTGTTTCTTTTGATTGGTGAGCTGAGGCTATTTACATTGATATTTGTTTATCTTTTCATGTTAATTTCTCATTGTTGGTTCTTTGCTTTTTCCTCTGTTTATTTGCTTGCCCTGCATGGTGGCTTCTTGGAATTGTGGACATTTTTATCTCTGGCTAGAACATCTTTAAATATTCTTTGTAGGATTGGTCCAGTGGTAATGAATTTCTTCAGTTATTCTTTTTCATGAAAGTATCCTATTTCTCCATTAATTCTGAATGATGGCTTTTCAGGTTACATCAATCTGGTTTCGAAGTTGTTTTAAGGACTTGAAATTCTTCACTTCAACATTGTCTTAACTTTTGTGTTTGTGTTGAGAAGTCTGCCATGATTCTGATGGGCTTTCATTTATAGGTATTCTATTTCTCTTCTCTGACAGCTTTTAATATTTTGGTCTTGTGCTGAATGTCTGGGATCTTGATTATTATATGGCTGGGTATAGATCTATTTTGGTCATGACTAATTGCCATTCCATATGCTTCAATTATCTGGACATCAGATTTTTTTCCCATGTTTGGGAAATTTTCTGTCATTACTTCTGCAAATAGTTTTTTTTTAAATGTCATTTGTGTTGACTCCTGTGTTTTTCATTGTCACCTATCAGTATTATAATGTTTTTCTTTGCATTATTTTGTGGTTGGTAAATTATTTCTTGACCCCTTATTGTTTTTATGAAGCCTTTCCTTTTGTTATCCTTAGCTGCAATACTGTTTCCCAGGCCCGAAAGTCTGTCTTCCGTTTTATTTAAGTGGTTTTGCCAGCTTTCAGTGGAATTTTTAATTTCTTTGATACCTGTTTGAATCTATTTCTTCCATTCTATCTCTTTCTTATATTGATCTTTCACTTTTTTTATTCTCCTATTATCCTCTTTTTAAAAAATCTAAATTATAGATTTACTGAGCATTTCCTTTGTGATTGTTGTTATTTTTTTAATTTCCTTTTATTTCCTGAGACATTATTTCTGATCTGATTTCCTCTACAGCCTCATGGATTTGTTTACTTTCTTTAGTTGTTATCATTTCAGAAATTTCATGTATATGTCTTGATTTTTCTCCATCTTGTCTCCTGGACTTATTTTGAGATTGGAGGTCTGAGATTGCCATTTGTTTCTGTGTCTTTTTCTATTTTAAAAAAAATATTTTGTTTTCTGTGCTGATCCTTGTGAACTTTGTTTTCTTTGTTGACCTTGTGAATTTTTGTAGTAAGCAGCTATGTCACTAGTATCAAGTTCCTCTCTAGGAAATATCTCTTCCTCTGGGATATGTGTAGGAGGTTCTTGGTTTGTATCTATTCCAATATTCTACGTTTTCAGTGATTTAAGAGTGAGATATTGGTAGCTGTTAGGCTACAGTTACCAGTTCTTTGGTGCTGAATTGTGGTGAGGTTATTACCCCAAAGCTTCTCAGTATTATTACAGAAGGGAGAACGACTGATTGAAACAGATATGGCACCCTAGCTAAAGCAGCATAATTAGTAATGCCCATAGCATCAAGCAGAGTTCACAGATTGACCAACTGTTGTAGCTGTTAAGTTTGTACCTTGAATCATAAGAGCAAAACCTACAATCACGTAGAGAACAAATTGTGTGTTAGAATTTTGTATTACAAATGTTTCCCCTTGGTAGAGTGTTTTTAACACTGCTATGGGAAAATTTAAGAAGGATAGTAGATTAAAAAAGGATAACTGAAAAAGTAAAAGCAAGGCTGGAGGACAAAGGATGATCACACAACCTTTGGGAAACTAATGATGAAATGGATGTCATGAAAATGAATCAATAAAGTTATGTGGCGAGTTAGCAGTGGGTAGTTTTTAAACAGTTGTGTGTTACATCCTTCACCCACCAACCTGATCTATATCTTGTCCTTTAGTAGGCTGGCCCTTTTGCTTTTGGACATCACACTAGGAAATGTTTGGTGTCTTTGGAACATGTTTCATAGAAAAGGTAGACACAGGAGGGAAGTAAAATCCTCTAGATGGTGCAGGGGACACTTCTATGACTTTCCAGGTCTCAGTTGTCTTCCCTTTGCATCCTGTGCTCCATATGCTGTGGGGGCCACTTGGTAGGACCATGTTCTGTGCCCATCTGTGCAAAGGGATGGGTGAAGATGCCACAACACAAACCAGTGTGTCTTAAAAATATAGGAAATGTATTGATCTGCTTCCCTATCTGCTGCATTGATGAAAGCTGGACCCGGGATGGAGGAATTGGACAGAAGATTGTGCCCATTAGTTTCCCATATTGGCCTTTAGAACTTCTAACTATACTTCAATGTAGTATATTCTAATTAACTTAAATAATTACACATGATACATTTGGAGGAAGGTGAGTGAGCAAGCGCCTATGAAAATACATGTTAATGAGCTGGTTTTGAACTGAATTTCTTTTGAATCCAAAGAAAAATGATACCTGTTATTCTGTGTTTGAATTCAAACTTACATTACCATGTTCTTTATTAAGCTTTTATTATGAATAGTTGCTAAATTCTTTTGTTTGCAATCCTTCCCAAAATGTTCTGAGGTGATTTCATCCCTGTCATTTCCTGAAATGGGATATTGTATATGACAAACTCCTGTGCATGTTAATTGAGAAGTTATTACAAATACAATTAAAACTAATAGCAGGTGTTGCTATTATTGTTATTATTGTCTTTATTATTACACACCTGTATTTGGATATAATTTGGTCCTTTGAATAATAGCTAATATAATAATCAACATTTTGGAAATGAAGCCTAGTTAAAGATCTTTATTATTATCAGGTAAATGCCAACTATAACTTATTCTTCCCTAAAAGGTTTTGGGTAAAATCATGCATATAGATATTTCCCCCAGTATAGCTTTTGAGAGGTCTAATATTTCCTTCACCCATTAAAAAAATAAGATTGCCTTTGCTTTCTATTTTCTATTGTGGTAGAGTCTTTCTGATTTTGTTAAGTTTCTACGACTTTTCCCTTGTTGTCCTCAACTACTCTACCTAATGTTCTATCTGCCTTAAGAGACAAAAATGGCACTTTATGTGATTTTTTTTAAAGAATCCTCACTAGGCAAGGAGGTCTTTAGGTTTAAGCACATATTCTAGTCTTTTGTAAAGGATGTAATATCTTCACTGTGACATCATCTTCAGCTTTTGCCTCTGATTCTTTAGGAAATTAAAAGTTACTTGTATCATTTTTTGCTAGATTCTGGGATTGCTGATAGAAAAGGTATAAAGTTGGGGATACTCCTTTCCTGTGAAGGTGTTCTGGAAGTGCATTTATAATCTCATTGACTTTGGAAATGCATTTTGACATAGGCAAGTCCAAGCATTCAGTGGCTCAAGCAGCCTGGACATCTCCTGACTGCTTGCTTTTGATGCTGTGGTGCCTGTAATATCACACACATATTTCGAGTCTTTGCTAGGTGGAATGGGTCCCTAATAAAGGGGTGCAACTTTACTTTGCACTACTTAGCATGTAAGTAAGTAAGTCTTATGAATATATAATTGATTTGTATCTCTCTCTCTCGTGAAGATGATGTCACATTCCTCTGCATTGGTAGCAGAAAACACCTTCTTTTCACTTTGTGTGTTCATTGTATTGGTTCTTCTTTGTCTGGCTGGATCCTGTTCCAGTGCCCTCGTGGTGCTGAGATCTAGAGTATGCAGAAGGTAGATATTTATAGTATGTAAATCAAATTGTCATGTACTGATTTGTAACTCAGGGGATAACTTCCCTTTTATGAACTTTTGAATCTGTGATCCTTAGAAGTGAAGATATTAAATCAGAGGAGTATTTATTTATTTCATTGCAAGTCTAATCTTGATTTGTTTTGTTATACTTCCATGAACACACAAGGAAAGTTATGAGGACGCTTTGATGAATTGTTAAGTCAATAGACCTGTAGTTGGAACAAGAAAAATTCACATTCAAATTCTGATTTTGACATTACTACATAAAACATCTCAAATTTTGTAACCCCAAAGGACTTCAGTATGGTTAATTAATAATATCCAATAATGCCTGCTTAAGAAATCTGTTATAATGATGAAATTTGGATAAAAGCATTTTTCTGTTCAGAATGGTGCCTTGAGCCTTAATTCACACTTTTAAGAAATGGGTTACATAGCTCTAAAAGAATATCCAGTTACTAGTTGTATGGTCTCATCAATTTCTTTTTTTTTGGGGGGTTCATTTTTATTATTTTTTTTAATACTCATTTTAAAGAGAATAAAACAAAACAAAGTAAAACAAAACAAAACAGAACAAAGCAGAACAGAGTAAAACAATGCAAATAACACAGGATTTCAGAAAAACACAGCAGGAAATCAACAGTGGCTAACATAATGTCTCTTGTTTTTTTTCAAAACAGTTGTCCATACCTTCACACACAATGTTAATACACATCAAAATAATACAAAAGCAATCAAAACACAAGAATTAGAGTGTTTTTTAAAATTTTATTTTAAAGAGAATAAAACAAAAGAGGGCAGAACAGAGCAGATCAGAACAGGACAACATAGGCAACACAGTACTTTACGTTAAGACAACCGGACATCAACAGTAGCTATCACAATATTTCTTACTCTGCTATAGTTGAGCATAGTTTCAAATACAATAATATCAAACATAACAAAATATTATATAACCATTCGAAGAGTGAAAGAATTACAGGGCATTCTGAACCAAATAACAGAGAATGATCAATGGGTACTATAATATCTCATTTTCAATAAAATTTTTTTATATTATCACACATATTCAAATCCTAATAAGACACAATGTGATAGAATCAATGGTAGTAGAAGAATAGAAGCATGGTAGGACTTCTAAGAAGGATGATATTAAATCAGCAATAGCTGTCATAATGTTTTGTTTTCTTCAAAACAGGTGTTCATACCATCATGCATGATATAGTCAAACAAAACAGAATAAAACCATTCCAACTGATGAATGAAAACATTGAAAGGCTTCAAAGCTATGAGATGGGGACTCATGCTTACCATAAAATCTTATATACTGTTATCAACTCTCATACTAGGGCAATTATATGGTATTTACACATGTGAGTCTGGTTTATTTCACTTAACAGTATGGCCTCAAGTCGTGTCCATTTATATATAAATATCTCAATGTAGTCATTCTTTATAGCTGAGTAGTACTCCATTGTATAAAAATGCCACAACTTTTTTATCCATTCCTCAGTTGATGGGCACTTAGGTTGTTTCAAAGATGTGGCTGTTGCAAATTGTGCTTTTATAAACACGGGTGCATATATATCACTGTTGTATGATGTTTTCAGATCTTCTGGGAATATGCCTAGAAGTGGAATAGCTGGGTCAAATGGGATCTCCAAACCCAGCTTTTTGAGGAATCTCCAGACTGACCTCCACAGTGGTTGCACCAGTCTACACTCCCACCAACAGTGCAGAACAGTTCCTTTTTCCCCACAGCCTCTCCAACACTTGTTGTT
>PVJX010043925.1:0-13430 GCA_004027295.1 Dolichotis patagonum
CTTGAAACCTTTATCAGCAGCATAGTATACAACATGAATGCATGGTGAAATCATTTCCACAATCAAAAGTAAGGTGAATTTTCCTGTTCTAATAATTTTCTGTTATTTTTGTGTGGATTAAGTAACACAATTTCATTAAATAATCCCATATGAATTCATAAAAGCATGTGTTTAAAAATGTTCACATATAGAAAAGTTCATTCAGTAGAAACAAATAATGCTCATCAGAGAATAAAGTAACTAATTGAATTTTGTAATGTAACCTGTAAGATGATTTTGAAAGTATATGGTATTTGCAAACAAAGTGCTGTATTATCTATAATGTAAGAGTGTTTACCTGAAAAAGGAACTAAATCTTGTTTTATCAAAGTACTTTCATTACTATTGCTAGTGATAAACAGTTATCCTCTAACATTTTGATATAAATTCAGTGGTACCTCAGTTGGTAGGGTTTGGTAAGATGGTAGAGTTGTATTTTCTAAATGGTTTCTATTTGACAGTGCATTTAATGACCTGCATACTCTGTAAAGATCAAAATACAGTTACTCCCATTTTACAGAAGAGAAAACTCAGAGATAAAAAGATTTGACAGATTCCCAGGGTCATGCTGCCTGAAAGGTACAGAGCAAGAGACAGATAACCTGCCTCCTAACTACTAAGGATTTTATTTCAGGACTGTTATGTACATAATACATGGTATAATATTGTGTTTCTTTCTCTAGGAAAGACAAGAAAATATAATTGTGTTTTGTATTCATTTGTACTTTATTATTAAAAAGACATAGAAATTACTAGACTATTCAGTCATTCTGAGAGAGATTTTCATGACTTTCACATACTGGTCTCCATACTTTATCTTCAAGCATTTACAGTTTGATAGAGGAGTCACTACAGAGCTGTCATAAAGTAATAGGATAATGTAATCTGTGTAACAGAGAATGAATAACATGCTGTAGGAAAAAATGCATAGTTAGCAGAATAGCCTACACTGTTCTTCAATAATAAATCATCACCAAACCTCTGTGGATTAATATGACTGTTTATTTCAGTCAATACGCCAACATGCAGTACTGACTGGCCACAAAATGTCTGCCCAGTGAATAAAATTATCTAGCTAATCACACTATTTATTATGGCACAAAGAAAATCTGAATATCTATAATCAGAATTGATACATATTTCATGCATTGTAGTTCAGTGCAGGAATAAGTGTGTAAAATAAGGATTAAGAGAAGATTAAAAACATAGAAAAAGAACCACAATAAAGTCAACAAACCAAAAGAGTATCATATGGATGTAAGAAAGAAGCCATTCATTTTGTTCTTAAGGTCAGAGGTATAGTAATGATCAACTGAAATAGTCAATTGAAAATAAAATTCAATACACTATTATCTATATAGCCCACATCTATCTATATTTCTTTCAGCATTCATCTGATAAACATGCACTTCTTTCTTGTCATTTTCTATGACAATCTGAAACACTTTGTGTCTATGCACACATGCCTACTTGAATGTATACATGCATGTGTGGTTCATCTCATAGTTCATATTAAACTGGATTCAGAGTAAAATTAAATTTACCCATTAAAATAACAATACTAAGTAAAAAATTTAGGTTCATATATTTCATAAATGTAACACAAAATCAAATATGAAAAATTCAGAAAACAGACATCCAAATCAGTAGTAGACCACTTGCCTTGCACAGGTAACAAGCTGAGTTTGATCAACAATGCCACCATCAAAACAAAAAATGCAATATCTTACTATTATAAAAAGTCTTTGATTTATATCATATGAGATTCACACTTGAAAGAACATGCTTGGTTGTGTTCTTGAACAGACAATTAGGAGTGATTGTGCAAAATCCCTGCTCATAACGTACTCTATGATTTAAGGAGTATTAACTGGATTGAATATAAAAGGAAATATGCAAAAATATTTATGAAAGTGAGGAAATAAGAAAGTGACTTGTGACATAGGTCACATCTGGTGCATTTCCTTGCAAAATATTTATTTGTACATGTGCAATATTGCTAACAAACAACTCTGTCAAACTATTTGTTGTTTTTATCTAAAACTACAGAAAACAGAAACAAAACCAAGTTAAACAGAAATTTTGGTTTTCCACCTCCCCTCACACGCTCATACCTAGTAATTACTTTCTTGAGTCATCTTTGTTGAATTGACAATTTCACTAGGTTGGTATAATAAGGCATCATGAAATTTCTTCTTGTTTACTTCTTGGACTCAGCGATACAAGTGAAAACATGTCTTTCTTTCATCCAAATTTAGAGTAAGCCAAAGACCTTGCACAACTTTTATATCCATATCTGCAACTAGAGAATTAGAAATTCTTTGAACACATGGATTTGGAAAATGGTTTTTCATCCTCCTAATGAAGGTCATTATTAGCAGTAATAGAGAACAAAGCCAAGCAAATAGGAAAAAATCAAATAAATATACAGTTTAACAGTAGCAACAACAAAACATCTTAACATTATCTTTTATAAAAGTATGTTTACATTCTTCTGTAAGGGACAAAATTTTACAAAAGTATAAATGAAAAATATATAGATTCAAAGGTAAAAGACATGAAAGAGAAATGAGCATTGTTACGTGTTTGTAGCTATAATTATGCATATGTTAACAATTCTGTAAAAAAAATCCAGAAGTACACTATAGGTCCCTTAAATGTTATGGAAGGAGAGACAGATTAGTTTATATCATTCTGAGAGAAGAGATTCAGAAAAGATTGAAAGAGGAAATAATATCAATGCAAACACAAACATTGTCAAAAACAGTGAAGAAGCTGATTAAACAAAATAATAAGTAAATTAAGTCTTTTGTTGAATTGTATTATTTCATAATTGTTTTAAATATAGTTTGAAATAATATTTTTGTCTAGTTTTCTCTAACTGAAAATAATTACCGTAGAGTCCTATTTGTGCTAGGATAAATATTTAAAGAATTATATTCAAGTTTAAGCATTAGCTGAATTTCATAAATTAATGAAATTTTCCAGAAAGTTTCATAGATTCTACTCATGATTATTAATTTACACATAAAGCTTCTAGAGCCTACTCACATTTGTTAATATACACATTCTAAAAATGATCTCAATATTAGAACAGCTAGTTATTTGAAGGTGATTTAATAATTTAAAAAGTTAACTTTTTTTCCAGAAACAAAGCAACATATTTACTGTTCTTGCTTCTTGATTTTTGTGCAACAATTGGAAAAACTTAAAGGCTTCAAATGGAAATTAAAATAATTGTAAAATATATATGAAATTTATGGAGTTTGAAGCAATTTTCTTCCAGGGAAACAAACTTTCAGCATTTCCTCAAAATTCAAGAACTGTGATGTTGTCTACATTAATTTTCTCTTATAGTGTAGTTTTCAAATATATGTGCATTTGGAATATACAAAATTATGGATTCCAAATTGAGATAATTTTAATATAAGATCATAAATTTTTTCCATTTGTATAGTTTATTTAGACAATACCTCACCATATTTTGTGTTTTATAGCTACTCTGCTCTATTTTTATTAACAGAATTTGGCATTTTTCAAATATGCCATATATATTACACCTCACAAAAACATGATGCATAGCTGTCATGTCAAATCTCATTGTATACATCGTAGACTGTGATTGATGAATTTTTCTGTGCTATATAGTTAAGAGATCATGCTTTACCTTTCAAATGCTGAGTTATCTTTGAAATACAATCTCAATAAGCTATTACTAATCAACTTGAACCTTAAAATTATTTTCCAAAAATAATCATTCTCTCTGTTTCTTCTTCATATGCTACAGTAGCTCCTTTGAAAACCTGTCTTATGTTTTATAAAGAGTGAAAAAATATGAGTGAATATCACTCATATTCAAATCAAGAAATATAAATAACTATTTTCAGCATAAATATTATCAAGTGAAGTTTTAAAATAATTTTCTCTTTCATAATCACAGTCATTTAATACTTTTAGTGAGTGGTTTACAAGTATGCGTTATGTATATATACAAAAATCTCCACAATGAATGTGATCATTATGTTCTGCAAATATGTACTAATAAAAGGAATAGTATCTTGTTTAAGTTAAAAATATATGATGGACAAAGAGCTAAGACCTCCTGTGAGTTGGCACCATGCATTGGCTGACTGGGGAAAGCCAGATGCCAGCCGGTTCAGGCATACAACAGGGAGACAAAAAGAGCTGGTCCTCCTCTGCCATCCTCCCCTCCATAACTGACTGGCTGATCCAGAGAAACACAGGCTGAGATGACAGGTAATGAAGTAAAATACAATTTATTGCTTGTAGTGTTTACTGTTTCATTGACTTTGGTCTAAAGCTGGTAGTCTGGTCATCTATTCAGAGGATAAAAATATGCAGTGTAGCATATATGGAGGATTTCCTTCTGAAGATGGTAGCCATTGTTAATTCCCTATTATCTTGTTTGGAAATCCTGTGTCATTCTTAATGTTTTGTTTGGTTGGGTTTTATTCTGTTTTATCTTGTTTGATTTTGTTATATCTGATGGCATGGGCAACTATTTCAAAGATAACAAGATATACTGTGGTAGCCATTTTTTAATTAATATTATATTGTATTTAAGTCCTTTATGCTTTCACTGTTTTGTTTTTATTTGTTCTATTCTGCTTGTGTTTTGTTTGATTTTACTGTCTGAAGGTATGGGCAGCTATTTTGAAGACAACAAGAGGCATTATGATAACCATTGTTGATTTCCTATTACCTTGTTTTGAAATCCCATGACACTTACACTGCCTTGTTTTGATAGGCTTTATTCTGTTTTATTTTTCTTGGTTTTATTCTCCCTAAAATAAAATTTTAAAAAATATGGTATTCTCTAGACCAGAGGTTTCCAGCTGACAGAGTAGATCATGTTTCTCTTGTTGAGTTGGTGATTATATTTTTAAAATATTCCTTTAGTAAAACTTCAGATTCTTTTTAGTTGCACTGGTATCTTTTCAAAATATGAATATTCAACATTTACTGTAGTTCATAGGTCAGCAATACTTGATCAAGCAAAAGATCATATTACTTAGAATACTAGAAAAATACTTTGATAGACAGTCACTATATAAATGCTGTTGACTTATAAGATCAGACATTCATTGTTTCTTAGTTTAATAGATTACATCAGGAAGCTAATTTCAATCATTACATTCCATTTTTAAAGTACTGCAGACATAAATACTGAAAAAGTTCTAACTCTTTTAGCAAAAGAAACTGTCTTGTTTTGTTTACAGGAACACATAAAATTGATTCTGGGTTCTTAGTCTTTTGGAGAATGGATAACTACATAAGAAAAGTGTATCACGATTTAACTTTACTCAAAACATGTATCTTGTACTTGATCCCTTAAAATGTGTATAACTATGAGGTTTCATTTGTAAAAAAGAAATCATTGCTATGTTCTTGTTCTATTATATATGTTATCTCATAATAAACTTGGACATAAAAATATGAATTTACAGTTTAGATATCAGAAATATATTTACCTTGCTGCACTTATTTAAAATCTGTTATTGAACTATTACTTTTCTCATTGGAAAAATGCACTTTTTTGTTATTGTATCATATAGTTTTCCATTTACTATTACTTGAGCAGTGGTAGAATTGAGCACTTAATAAATAATAATAATAATAATAATAATAATAATAATAATGAAACAATGTAAGTATTGGTTTCTTACAAATGCACAAGTAAAATACAATGTAAAAGGTAACATATAAAAAAAAGTTAACAAAACAATCCTTCCAAATTAGGGTATTGTTACTAAATAGGTCATATCTCTTTGTCTCACTTACTTATTTCTTTCATTTATAAATTCTTCAAATGGGAAAATTTCACATACATTTATAATGTATTTGTAATTCCTCAAACAAACACACAAAGACTTGTGATGCTACTATTTATTTTATTTCATTTAAATAAATTACTGAATCTTATTTTCCTATATTGACATTCTCTAACATTTTGATAGTTACTAATAATAGTGCAGTGAGGATGATATTCTATAAAGAATCAGTTAAAAATATTTTTATAATATCATGTAAAGAAATTAATAATAATTTCTGGGAAGATTCAATTTCATATATTTCATTTTATAGTAATGTCAAAAATAATGAAGTAAATGTCACTGAACAAAAATGAATGTTCAGATTAAATTTTAGTTGGTTTTTGAAAAAAGTTACATTTAAATGTTTCTACCACAATAATAAGTAACAACATTCAACTTTCAGTGTAAAAGTTTTAATTTCTGAAAATTTGTCATAGCTATTATCAGAATGGACAATTTTGATATATTCATCTTTGATTAATACCTTAGCCAGATTTGCCAACATTTTTTAGTTTTTACTTAACTGATGAACAAATTTTATAATGCTCAATTTCAAAAAGTACTTTTGAATGAATAGACAGTTCTAAATATAGCTAGGTAAGTCTTACCATAAGCATAATCTTGAAAAAAATATAATTAAACACAAGTAAGCAATTTAAGCACATCATGTAATTATAGAATGTTTGCTTTGCTTTCATTTATTTAAAACCTGGATCTGCACTGTAATCTGAGTTCAAAAATAACTATGAATTGTATTTATTCTAGATTATGAGACTGTAATTGTACTATCTATTTCTAATGTCATATTGTACAAATATATAACATGACTGGGCTTTAAGACAAAAGAAATTAATCATAAAATCTTAACTATTTTTAGAACATTAAAAAATTACCCTCAACAATTGTATGCAAAAAACTTTCAATGTACAGTGGATAAGTATATTATCAGTATTCTTCAAATTAACATTTTCAAAGAATATTAGAAAAAGAAAGAAAATTGTGTGTTATATAGGTGAAAATTATGTTACTAGTTTAACTGTAACTCAGCAATCAATTAGTTGCTTTATAAATAAAAATTTATTTTAAGGAAGACTAGTTTATTTCTAATTGTTTAAAATTATGAATATACTAAAAAAAGAAAGTGACATTTAGCCCATTTTATGCCATTTTGATGATTAGAAGAGATCACTTATCTCAGACCAGTGTTGAACACATCTCTGCAACTTAGTGAGTACATAATGTTGATGGTTTTGATGTTAATGATACTTAAGAAGAAAGGTTTAGTAATAAACTAAAAGGACCATAATGGGAATGTTAAGTAGTATGCTTATGGGAACATTTCAAGCAAGAGATTTTATTTCCATATTAGACAGACTGCCACAATTTTGGGAAAAAATGAGAAAATTTTAAATATATGAAAATAATTTGTGTTGTGATAATACATTCAATTAAAGGTATATCTTTCTAAAAATTTCATTTCTCAATATCAAGCTAATTGAGATTGTTAGTGACCTAAAATCATATTTATTTGCTTTGAATGACTTTAAAAAAACATGAATAGCTACCATTTTTCTCAAAAACTAAAATCCAAAAAGAAACATTTCTAGGTTTCCTTAGCACAATATAATGCTTTGAAAATTTAAACAGTGTACAGAACGCTATGACTGCAAAGGTTAGTGACAAATTAATTCCAAATACGCCCCAAAAATGACATAGATGAAAGTAACTTTGTTCTTGAGAAGCGGATGATTCAGTCTCTAAGTGTAGTTTATTCTGTGTCGGGGAACTTGGCCTTTGTAAGCACCATTATCAGTGAATTTAAAATAACTCCAAAGTTCAAACATCAGTGAAGCATCACTTCTTATGTTCAAATCAGATGCCCGTTTGGCTAGGCAAATGTCATTTATATTTCAGAAGACATCCATGTTATAATCAAAAATGAATTAGCGGACATGGAAACTTCAAGCACCATTTATCATCTGGAACTCATGTGCATTAATATGCCTCATATTCGTGACTCTGAGAACGGCTAAGTCAGTTCCAGAATTGCTAACATTCAAAGCAACCGGTAATGGATTTTAAAGTGGATGTATTGAAATTGAATGCCAACTAAATATAAATGATGGTACCTTTTGAAATTAAATGGCAAAAGGCTTTGTCTTTATTGTCATCCTCAGTTAACATATTTGTCACATTTCGACCATGTATGTCCTATAACAGAAATTGTTTAGAGTATAAGACAAGGTAAAGCACACACCAAATTCTACTTAAGTGAGCATCTTATAAATATAGTTGGTTTCTTATGGAGGAAAATCCCATTCCTTTATTCTAATTGGCGTGGTCCTCTACCCAAGATTCCATGGCTAAATTACCTGCATTTTATTTTTATGATTATGATGTGCAATACATAATGTTCTCTGAATATATTTACTAATGAATAAGAAGAGGGATTGAACTCAACCATTAATGTATTAAAATGTTAAACATATTACAGTATATACTTTATAGTAAAATGAATTCCTTATTTTTTGTACTCCTCAATAAGCCTTAAAAATGAGCTCATAAAAATTAATTGTGTTTTAAGCTTAAAGCAAATATGAATCAAAAATGCAGCTGAAGATGTTTTGCCAATAGATTACTCTCTGTGCATGCCTGTGTCTGCATGCACTGTTACACAGAACACAGGAATCATTCTAATTATGCTAGGGAAAAGACTGCAAAATAAAATATAAAATTCTAAGCATCAAATACTATTATTTAAAACTAGTTTACCAAATTCCACAAATTTAATTAACTAAAAGCATCTAAAAACAATAAAGCAGTATTGAAATAACAACAGTAAGAAATAAACCCTTTTCTTAATCATAAATAATTTTATTAAAGCAATTTTATCATAAGGAAATATTACCTATGATTGTATATGTACACACTCATTCAGTGTGTAAAATTCATTTGCATTGTGTGTTTACTGAGAGCAATATCATCTTAATTTTTCTTTCTTTACTCCACAAAGTGTGTACTCTTCTTGAAATAGATCAGGTGCTCAAAATGCCTTTCTTCATTGACTTGGTTGTCCTTACATTACAGTAGCTACCATTTAGAAAATTTCTGCTGTGTTTCAGACAAAATACGATATATGTGACATCCATGATTTCCCATTCTCAAAACATTTCATCAGAGCATTAATATTCCCTATCTATAAACAACTGCTAAAATCATATTTCCGAAATTTTATGTGTATATTCGATAATATACAATTATATATATATATATATATATATATATATATATATATGGATTTAATGAAGTTTTATGGGTTTAATAAATTTTTCCATTCTGTAGTGAGGACAATACAAGTAATTAGAAAAGCATACTAGTTTCTCCAGAATTCAACAGTATCATTAGTTCAAACAATATCATTTTATTTAAACTTGTGATTAATGTTTGTGTTCTTGGCAATATATACTACATAGTGCTACATTACAGAGCTCCTACAAAAATGCTGTATGTATTCAGAAATGATGTTTGAATAAAAAGAATGACTATACATGTAATAACAAAAATTACAATATTCAGAAGAAAAGCAAGAGATTATCAGTGAAGGGGGTCTAAGAAAGTACAGAAGTATCATGTATTGTACATAAGATTTAAGACTGTTGTCTTTCAAATGTAGAAAAAAAATCTGTCTGTCATGATCCTCTAGAAGATTAAATGAGCTAATATATGTGAATATCCATAACAATAAAAGCTTGAAATTTTTCTGAGGTAGAACAATCTTACAATAAGCAGGTACTAACATCTTAATTGTCAACTTCCTATAGTACAGAAAAAAATTCAATCAATTAAATTTTAAATCAATTTTAAAAATTTCTGTACTATCTATTGGTAATCCCTTCTCACTCAGTACTAAAATCTCCTCAGAAAGTGATCTTCTAAGTAATTTAATACAATTTATCAACTATATTAATATAATTATTTTAGCTTCTTAAAAATCCAAAGCACTAATAATTTAAAGGACAAAATAAAAGACAATAGGAAACAGTGAGATGTACTTTGCGGAAGTCGGAAGGGACTCTGAGGATAGGGGTTACAGGAGTGTGGGGAGAGGAAGAAAAAGCAGAAAGTAAAGAGCTGATGTGTGTACATACCATTTCCCCCAGATTAATGTGCTTAACATGTATCACACATGTTTCCTGATGAAATGAATAACAAAAATAAATACAAATTATCTCCACCTAAATAAAATCTGGAGATCCAGCATAAAGTGCCCAACACAGCAGCACTCAGATCACTCAGACATTCACAGAACACTCAGGCTGTGACCACACTGTTGCATTGGGTGGCAGGGAAATGAAACACTGCAACAGAGTTTGAAGGAAACATCAAAGAGTGAAATCCAGAAATGAGTGGCTGAAATAAGAAGTGAATCATTGAAGAGGACTTGCAGGCAGGTTTGCAGGTAAAAAGTCCTCCAGTGGAAGAAATTGATGGGGCAGCCACTGCTGGGTACCCATTATCACATTCATAACTCAGTGGTTCGCTGGTCAGGGCTTCGAGCCCAGAATCTGAAATATTCTAGGGAAAAGGCTCCCATGACCTGGTCATTATGGGGAAAGTGAGACAGAAAGAAAACCAGATAGTGGAAGTATAAGGGCTAGAAATATTAAGCTCTAATGAGAGCATCAAAGAAATAGTCCTTGATATGGGAATGGTGAGAACTGAGGTTAGAAGAGACCCAGTGGGCTCCAACAGAAACAAACATAGTAAGTTTTGGGGCAAAGTGAGATGGACTGGATGATATTGCTTCAATCCAACATCTCCATGACACCCTCAATGGGTGAAACAGCAACAAGAGAGAGACCCAAGAGGAACATGACAGCTGGGACCCACAGGTGCCCAAAGGCAGAAAGAAGCCATTCAATTATTGGAAACCAGGGTTATGTCTTTCCCAACCTCAGACACCAGTGTGATGCCAAGGGGAGGATGGAATGGGTTCACAGCAGCACATGTGTGAGCTAGAAGGAAGGGGTAGAGTTAGCTGTGTAAATCATAGTACGAATGCTGCTTAGGAACCTGAGATTTAGATCTGGTGGAAGGGGGCCAATAATTGACCTGTCTTCCATAGTCTGAAGAAAGTCAGAGTCACTTGAACATAGTGGGTTACATTTTGCCAAGCCAGCCAAGAATAGTCATCTTGACCAACATGTCAGGAAGTTTCCTCTTTTCTGCTTATCTCTTGTCTCTTCCATTTCCTTTCCCTCCCCTCCTTTCACTTATTTTCTCTTTTCTTCCCTTTGCTTTCTTTCTTTATTTGATTTTCTTCTGCTTATCTGTCAGTATTTTGCTTTGTCTTTGAGGAATGGTGTTCTTGTATATGTACATGAGGGGGTAATCATATGAATTAGTTTTCTGTTCTTGGTTCTCGAATATTCTATTTTATTTTCCCATGTTTCCACATCAACAGTTCATAGTATATCTAACTGTGCTTCAATCTCATTAATTTCCCATTTACATTCTCTTTCTTTGCTTGGTTACTTCACATTTCCTCAAAGAGTTTTTCTGTCTCTTGGTCTTGAAATTCTTTACTCTTTTATCTTTTACTTTTCTATATTTCTTAATGAAGTAGCATCAAAATCTATGGCAAATATTTAAAACATATTACATTAAAAGTACATTGCCACTAATACCCCTCAAAACAATTCCTTTGCTTTAAAATATATTTTTCCCATTCTTACTACTTTCTAAATTACTTCTAGAAATCTTCTTTCACAGGTGTCTTTAGTTACACTGTGACTTCTTTATGACCTGAATTTGTTCAAAATATTTATCTTCCATGTTTATTTTAGTTTTAGGCAAGAGTCAGAAGTTGTACAGTGCTATCTGTTGAATAAGGAGAATGGAGGCAGGCAGTGAGGTTTTCCTGTGCCTGGCCTTCCCCTTGGATGGTACAGAGCAGCAGTATTCACTGCATTATTGACTATGTATCATAAAGAATCTCACAACATAGAACTTCCAAAGTTGCTTCAGAAAGTGGCAAATATAATAGGATAGGTATTTCTGAAGTGAGGAGGCAATTTTTAAATGGAATTAATGGCAATGTGTATATCACTGTACCAAATTGTTTAAAATGTAGATATTTCTCATCTATTTTGATCACTCATTATTATAAGCAAGGATAATAATCATCAGAGATACATAAAAATCCTTTAACAAAATATGATATCCATTCATTAAAAAATTCTAATATATTTGTACAAGAATCTTATGTTAAATGGAATAAAAGTCACATATATAACCCTGTAGTCATCATCATTCTGCATATGCAAAAAACTGAAATATTTGCTGTTAAACCAGGCATGCCAAAACTGAAATATTTGCTGTTAAACCAGGTATGCCAAAAAGTAAGTGCATTCTCATGTCCATTTTCAACAGAACATTGAAACTTTAACCAAAGCACTCAAGTGAGATAAATAAACAAAAGTATTAAAAGTATAATTAGTAGTTTAAATTTTCTGTACTAGAAGATGGTGAAATTCTTCACATAGGAGACCAAAAAAACTCCGCCAGAAAAAAATTCAATGCGATAATCAAATTCATCAAAGTGGTAGATACAAAATCAACACAAAAATCAATACCATTACTAGATACTAATAATGAACCCACTGAGAAAGAAATCACATGATCAATTCCATTAATAATTACTTCAATATAAAGTAAATAATTAGTAATCAATCTGATGAAGAAGAAAAAATCAAAAGGGCTTAGGAGACACACAGGCACACAATGGAGACAAAGTATGGCCTCAAGCAACATAAACACTATATACAGGGAGGTTTTATAACCTGGAATAACATGAAGATAAGGGAATAGCAGTAACTAAAAATTGACCTGCATCAATACTACTAGGCTTGTCAGTCCGGAAAGAATATAGGACTCACACAAAGGCCCTGCATCAGGACTTCAGGTAACTGATCCACCTGCTCATTGTGGAAACCAGCAACTGGACAAATATCAACCTTACATTGGGACCTCATGATACACAATACCAACAGTTGAAACTAGTGGGACTGAAAGAACAAATATTAACTTGAAAGGAGAAAATAGCAAAACAAAATGTAATCTCAAACACCTAGTCCACCAGGTGCAAGTACAGCAGACACTGAAATAGAAGACTACAAAAGTAATACACCAGAAATCTCTGAAAAGTTAATGAGTGAAATAAAAAAACAAATCCACGAGGCTATAGAGGAAATCAAATTAGAAGTACTCTCCCATGTTGAGATAGAAATAACAACCCTAGTAAAGGAGTTGCAGAATGCAGCTAAAGAAGAAATAAAGAAAAAAGTACATGAGCATGGGAAACTGATTGAAACCTTGAATGAACAATATAGAAAACAAGAAGAATTCATGAAACAAACTCAAAGAGACATCCAAGAAACAAAAAGGTCTGTTAAAAGCTGGCAAAATGAAGCTGAGGATAGGATTTTGGACCTTGAGGACAAGATCACAATAGGTGGTCATGAGAGGATTGAACTTTAAAAATAACAAAGCAACATG
>PVJX010043926.1:0-13429 GCA_004027295.1 Dolichotis patagonum
TGCAAACGATGCACCCACTTGTTGGAACAGGCTGTACGTTTTCATCACTTGTTTCCCTGATATTACCAGGGTTCAGCTCTGCAGAGATGCCTCATGGCCTTGCTCACCTGCTGGTGGGGAATTCTTAGTTCTTGGTTGACTTTCAATTTCTGTCTCATTTAAAGACCTTCTTGTCTTAGTGCCCAAGTAGTTATGCTGAATGTAATGGTACCGATTTTAATTTTGCCTAAGAACTCAACCATGGTGTTTCTGTATATGTGTGAATGTGTTATAACCCTAAGACTTCTGGGTTATCTATTATATTAAATGTACTTTCAATTCCATTCATTTTAATGTACAATAAAAAAATAACACTTATCCATGCCTACCAATTGCGTACTTTGCTACTAGAAGTACAAAAGTAAATGAGGCAAGAGGTGATTTTTGTCCTCATTGAATATAGTCTAGCAAGGGATCCAGATATTGAAGGAACACTTACAGGTACAAACAGAATTATTATTTTTTTTTTGATAGTGCTGGGGTTTGAACCCAGGTCTCCTGCATGCTAGACAAGGGCTCTACCACTGAGCAACATTCTCAGTCTGTAGTCAGAATGAAAAAAGGCTTAGTATAAGAATATCATGGGCACACAGATACCTCCCTCTTTGTAATTTCCCACCTACCATTCACCTTTCTCCTGTACCTTCAATTTTCCTTCAGACCGCTTTTTTCACAGTTGATACGGTCAAATGCCTTTCATTAAAGCAGAGCCAAAATGTTTGCAACATCACAGATACTGCACTATTTCTTCTCTTCAAAACCCAACTTACCCCAAAAGGGGTGCCCACTCACAGGTGTCATCTCCTTACTTTGTGCTCCCTCATTCACCCACAACAGTCTGGTTTCTTTCTTGACACTTTGACACCACTTTCTCTCCGATTTCTTTCCACTACTTTGAATGTGCATTCTTTTTTTTTTTAAACCAGCAATTGAACTCAGGACCTCATGCTTGCCAGGCAGGTGCTTGTGCTGCTGAGCTACATCCCTGGCCCATTCTTTCCACTACTTTGGATGCTATTCTTGGTTCCCTTTTGTAAGTTCAACATTTGCTACCCTACCATTAAACAGGAATTTCCTTAAAGCTTGGTGTCTCATCCTTCTCTTCTCATCATGCATCCTCAGCAGATTAGTTCATTCACAGCCACTGCAAAATGTCCAGTAAATATGTAAATATTTCACAACTTTATATCCTAACCATGATTTCTTCTCTATTCTAGTAAAGATTATCAAATAATCCTTAAGACATCTCACGATGCACACCTTTTTTCCTCAGGTTTATTTTTATCAGTACATAATGATTGCATTTAGGGCTGGGGATTTAGCTCAGCGGCATTAGCACCTGCCTGGCAAGTACGAGGTCGTGGGTTCAATCCCCAGTACAAAAACAAAACAAAACAAAACAAAAAAATAATGATTGCATTTATCATGAACTGATACATGTATATAATGTTTTAATTTTTTTCATCTTCTGTCTCTGCCTTCCCTCCCTAGTCCTTCCTTCTTGCCTTCCCATTTGCAAAAGCTTGATATCCAGTTTCTCTTTTTCAATTCTTTTTTCATCCCTTTTCCTCTCCTTTCCCTTCCTCCTGTCTCCACCTCTTGTTCCCACTCCCATTTGAACAATGTAGCTTTTATTTTGGTTTTTATTTATATTTTGGCTTGCGCATATAAGAAAAGCCATGTGATATTTAAATTCCTGTGTCTGATTTACCTTATTTAATATTATGGTCTCAAAGTGCATCCAGTTAGTCATGAATGACTCGCGTTTATCCTTTTTATGGCAGAGAAGTACTCCATTATGTATAAATGGCACATTTCCTTTGTCCATTGATCTACGGATGGGCATAGAACCCCTTTCCGAGATTTGGCTATTATGAATTGTGCTGCTATAAACATAGATATGCATGTATCATTGTAATATGATGCCGTTAACATCTTAAAGACAACCAAATTTAACAGATCGAATGCCAAAGTCGTGCTCTTTCTCTCCAAATCTTGGATACTCCGTATCTCTTCAAATGGCACTGCTGTCCACTCAGTTTTGCAATTCAAACATCTGCAAGCCATCTTTGACACCTCCCTCTATTTTATCACATAGTCCAACTGTTATCCTGCCCGATCAAGGATACATCAGACTTCTATCCAATACACTGATTGTTTTCCTCCTAGCTCTATCACCAGCATTTCAATTTACATTACCATCCTGTCAGACAACCACAATAGTTTCTAATGTGCCCCCAAATCTATCTCTCCCTCTTACAGTTCATCCTCACAGCTGCCACCATGATCTTTCCAAATCAGTGGAACCCATTATATCCCTTCTTGAAACATGTCAGTGCCCCTGTTGCTTTCTTGCTACAGACAATGAAGGCTCAAGTGCCCTTCATCCAGGGGTTTCTACCTGTCTCCACAATCCTGTCTCACAAGTGCATTTCTGTTACGCTGCATTTCATTTGGATCCTCCATTTTGCCACATTCCCTCCTGCTATGTAGATTTTCAAATGCTCCTCTTTCTGCTTACACTGTTAGCGATCCACCCCTTACACTAGTTAAGTTATATTTATCTTTGCTATCTCAGCTCTCCTCTTACAATTGACCTGTCATCAGTTATTCAAGAATGTATTCTCTGATCCACTGGATTAGGTAAAATTTGATAAACCTCTGGAGGATCATAAATCTCTTTTGAAAAACAAATTTTTATTAGTACTTAAATTTGAATGATCTCTTTCTCCTCTGCAGTACAAGTTCTGTGAGGTGAGGGGTTGAGTCTATTTTTACTTCTTGTGTCCTTAGCGCTTACTGAGATGCTTATTATATGATAGTAGTATGAATGAATGAATGAATGAATGAAGCAGCATCTAAGCTGGGAAAGGAAGACGTGTAAAAATTAACCAAATAACAACAGGAGGAAATAACTTCTTAGCCAGACAGAATAGCCTGTGTAAAAACCTGAGAACAAGGGAAAACTCCCAGATGTCCAAGAAGGAAACTTTTTTCTGGACATAAAGGGAAAGAGGGCAGGAGGAGCAAGCAGATGCCAAGCTGTGAGTGGCTTTTTAAGCCATGTAAGAATCTTACCACATAAACCATGAGCTCTTGTAGTCACAGGAGCACTTGAGCTGTTACGTGGTTGACTTAACTTCCCTTCCTTTTCTGCCCGTTACCTGTATTTATCCTGGATAGAAATACCTATCCTACCACCGAGAAACTTTCAGTTTTTTAGGATTATTTTTTTAAAAAGATTACATATTTTTTTGCTAGTCACATTTAGATAAGGTGGTAGGCTGTCTGAGAACGAGTGTGGACAACAGGAAGTCTTTCAAACACATTAAATTTCAAGTAGATCAGATTGACCTGGAAACCAATTGTGTCAAAAATGGAGGTGGTCAGGAAATTTAGGAAATACCAAAACCAGTGTCTTGGAAACCATAAATATAAATCGTAAGCAGTGGTATGCTGCAGACGGTCATGAGAATCAGTTGTGTCTTTGGGAAGCTTGTAAGTGGGTTGGTACCTTGGATTCAACCATGGAGGCACTATGGCATTTACCCCACAGCCAAGGGCAAATGCCACACAGCACGTGTTTCTTCCCTTGTCCCAGAAAGTACTGGTAAAACATCTGCCAGTAACTGCTGATTTACTAGCATTTTAAAAAAAGAAAACAGAAACGAAAATATTAGACGGCCTTGTATGTAATGATAAAACTGTTTTGTAAAACTCCTGTTTCAGTTCTGTGGAAACATTCCTCATTCCCATGCTGGCTGGGTCACGACATGAAAGATGTTTCTTTAATTCATAGTAAAAAAAAAAATGGACAGGCACTGATTTGGGGAATCGAATTTAGAGAACTTGGTGATTGATTGGATTTGAGCAGCAAGGAAGCTGTGAGGAGTAAGGATTAATCATAGATTGCTGGTCTGATGGGCCGGGTGGGTAGTGCCCCCGTTTCCCGAGATAGGGAAAGTGGTGAAGGAGCTGGCTGGCGGGGGCGATGAGTTCCGTCTGGACAGGCAGAGCTGGAGGTGTCTGTACCGTATCCAAGTGGGACGTCCTGCAGGCAGTGACTTACATGAAGCTGAGCTACAGAGAAAGGACTGATGTGGCAACATGGACACTGAGTCCACTGGTAAAGAGGTGATGAGTGTGAGGAAAGCGGGCCTAAGGAATCCTGTAAAAGCTTAAGCATCACGAGGCAGGGCAAGGAAAATGCGGCCTGGAAGGAGGCCAAGGAATGTGGGCTAGTGACATGGAAGCAAGATAGAAACATCTGGGTTTTTTTGAAGCCAGGGGACAAGTGGTTCAAAGATAAAGTAGACTGCATCTATTAGCTTGGAAACTTTCAGAGCGAAGAGTCATTGGAAAACTGGCTTTCCACCTAGAAAGTGGATGCAAAGATAATTTCATTTTAAGTGGCAAGTGCATTCCTAAAATTGACTTTGGGTACTGATTTGATATAAAAGATAAATCATGTTTAAAAAGTTGGTCAAATTCATTAGTTCTTTTGTAATGTGGCCAAATTTCATCCGGTCACACACAAATCATAAATTGGGTAGTCACGGAGTGCCTCCGGAGCTAAAGTGAGGTGGATGCATCTTTCCTTTCTTTTCTTGCTCTCAGACCCTTATTCAGCCTGTAAAGACACAAGTATCTAGTTTACCACCAAGAACCTGTCAGTTCTTTTAAGTTATTTTGAAGAAGATAAACATTTCCCTATTGTTCACATGTAGATAAAGAAATACATGGTTTGAGAGTGAGGTAATTAGCTCATGAGACACACAGGACACAGGTGTGCATGCATTAATAGCTAATAGCCAACAGCATTCAATACTTAGTGACAGGCACTGTGTTAAACACTTCTATGAGCAATTCATTGGGCAAGATAGTCTATGAGTACCATTTTACAGATGAGGCCACTGAGGCTGGGTAGGTTAAGTACAGGAAGAGGTGGGATGCACACACACCTCTGCAGTTTAACTCTCAGCCTGCATACCAGGTGCCTGTAGTGCTCTGAAGGCCAGGCTGTGATGGATGAGAACAGGGACCTTGGAAAGCTTCCCGTATGCTCAGAACAAAAAAAAAATTATATATATACATATATATATATATATATATATATGATTTAAGGATGAAATCTCTCTAGAAAGTTTTTCTTTTTCCCATTGACTATAAAAGTAATTCATATTCATTCTAGACAATGCGTGAGATGCAGAAATGTTGCAAGATGCAAGATAAATCACTTCTGCTGAAGTTTTAACACAAGATTGAATGTCTTATAAAACTCAGGGATCAGATTTAATGACTTCCCCTCAGCAGAGGGGAAACCACTACAAGGATAAAGTAATAAACACCTCCCTCAGAGCAAACGATGACTTACCTCTTAGGAAACAGTCACCTCACGTGTGCATTTAACCTACTGGAATTTACGATGCTGCTTGGCGGGTATGAACTGTGCCGGGTGAGACAGAGGGTGTGTACCAGCTTCTCAGTGGGTCTCTGTGCCTCCAGCCTGGTAGTTCTGAAGGGCTTCTCAAGGTTGCATTTGACTTTTGGCTCAAATGCTGAATTTAAACCTGGCATCCTCCTTAGATCCAGCTGTCTAAATTTAGGGCCATTCTAAGGATCCTGTGGACTATCCTATCAGTATTGAATTCATACAGACTTGTTTCTGATAGATTTTTGGGAATCTGAAATCCTGTTGGAGTTTTCTAGTTCTTAGATTCACTCATTTATTCAACGATCTTTTCCACCTCTCTCCCTCCCTTCCTCCTTCCTTCCGTCCATCCTTCCTGGGATTGAGCTCAGGACCTCACACAAGCTAGGTATGTGCTCTGCTGTTGAACCACACCCCAGCCATAGCAAACATTCTCGAGCTTCCTCTTTATGCCTTGCTGTGACAGCAGAGAGGATGCAAAGGTGTGGTTAAGAGGCCATGGATTGGTGGGTTTTCCAAGACTCCTACCAAATAGGCTCCTTCATACAGGTGGTAGCTCCACTGCCCTATAGGAGCTACTTGCCCTCAAAATGGGGCAAGATTTTAGGGCCCAGGCACTAGGACAAGGCATTTGATTTCATAGAAACACAGCTCAAAAGTTCTCTTAGGTTCAATCCCCATACCATCACCACCAAAAAAAAAAAAGTTCTTATAACTGAATATTTATGGTAGTTCCAGAAATCTAATGGCATCAATTCACAGGCAAATATCAAACAGGATGTAATTTGAGTCTGTTTTGAAATATTCCTAGCTCAGTTACAGACCTAATTCTAGAAGACTACTCTTTATATAGTGTGGGTTTAACAGTATTTTTCTAGATAATATTTTAAGGCATAATCAGAAATTAATATTCATCAAAGATGTCCTGGTTTTTTTTCAAAGGATCTAGCCAAACAGAGACCGGGAGAACCCACACATTGGTCAGGCTTGGTGGGTGTGTGTCCTGCAAGTGGTTTAATGATCAACTGTCACCATCTTCAGTTCCTACTAATTTTTGAACAAAGGGCCCCACATTCTTTTCTTGCACTGGGTTCTACAGATCATTTCACTAGTCTTGTCTAAGTAGCGGTGCCATCTTAGTTTTGAGTCAACTTCCAGCTCTTTCATGTATTTGTTAGTTTATCTTGGCTGTTATATATCTTCTTGGGTCCTTAGTTTTCCTTTTTAGTAAAGGAATGTTAACAATACTCCCTACCTTAGAGATGTAATCATCAGGTAATACAAAGTTGTTAGTACAGCAAACCTGTGCTAAATTAAAAAAAATAAAACCGAGGAAGTGAAACAAACAACCTGTCCACTGTTTCTCTTCATGCAGAAATACACAATATTTTCTTGTACTTCTCACATCCGAGAATATTTTCAAGGTTACAAAGCCCTCCACCCATCCCTGGGGAAAAGAAGCAAACTGCGTGTGCCTCCCAGAATGAATTCCTGTAATGAGGTAATGAGGGAATGGGCTTTCTTCCTGATTCTAAATCACAAATATCAGGATGATTTATCCGTAACGGCAGGCCAGTAATCGACTTCAGAATATTTTCCTCTAACACATCGCCTGGCCGGGGTATAAGTGATTGTCTAAGCCGGTTGCAAGTGGTTTGTTTCCACTGAGTCCTGCTCTACAGTCTACCTGGTTTTATGGTGATGTTTTCCTGGAGAGGATTCAATTTGAATTTCCCTTAATAAAATCATGACTGTTTTCTTAAGAACTTTAACCGTTTGGAACTTCTCAAAGCACGCAGGTGCCAAACATCAAGCTGACACACTGAACACCGTAGGGAACATGTGTTCTTATGGAAGGGAGGTGGGGACTCAGCGAGGGACCCTTAGGACCCAAGCCACCATCACAGTTGGCTGCAGCTGGGAGGAGGCGTGCATTTAAACTAGAAGGGGTGGAGGAAGAACATTCTGAATTCCACAATGGAGAATCATGGTTTTCCATATTTTGCAGAAATTATCTTCATGTCTCTCTAGAATCTTTGCTGTCTCTCTACCATTAAATGCTTATTTTTAGACTATAGATAATGACCTGTTTATCCTTACAATGAAATTCTAACTTCAATCGACCCCGTCTCTTTGGGGGAGTATCAGTGTTTCTCTTGCATGGCTAACTCTCTTAAATAAAGGACACCTTTTTCAGACATTTCCTGAACATCTGTGTTGTGCCAATGTCCAGAGCCAAACTGTAGTGAGGCTTTCCCTGTGTGGTCACATCTGCTCTCTAGATGCTGCTTCTACCAGTTCAAAGCATTTATTTTTATATTTTTATTTACCAGATATCGTCAGGACTAGAAGGTCAGACATACAAACACAGTACCCTGTGAAGTAGATGTGGTCTCTGGACTTTTGATGGGTTTCTAGTCTAACAGACGTGGTCCCTGACTTTCAGACAGGATTCCCAGGGTAATGGTCATACAGCTACTATACAACCCAACTAGTAAAGTAGCTATCTATACTAGTCAAAGAAGTGGTAGAAAGCTGAGTTGCACTGTTCTTAAAGTTTGCTTTAATTTTTATCAGAATTAAACCATCCAAAGTTTCTATATATATATATATATATATATATATATATATTCCATGTATATATGTATATTCTCAGTCCCTTCTCAAAGATCTAGTACTATAAATGTGTGGCATTGTTTTGGGCTTCCTACATTATCCAGGGCCAGCCAGCTGGTTGTTGATTTTTCTTTATTGGGAGATTTTTGATTACTGCATCTGTTTCCTTGATCACTATTGGGCTATTAAGCTTTCAATTTCTTCTTGTTTCAGTCCGATGGATCAATATACCTGTTTTTATGTCAGTACCATACTGTTTTGATTGCTATAGTTTTGTGGTATATTTTAACAGGAGAGGTGTCATACTTCTTGTTTTATTGTTGTTCAAAACTGCTTTGGCTATGTGTGCTCTTTTGTGGCTTCACATACATTTTAGGACTTCTTTTTCTATTTCTGTAAAAAATGTTATTGAGGGCTGGGGATTTAGCTCAGCAGTGCAAAAGCCTGCTTGGTGAGTATGAGGTCATGAGTTCGATCCCCGGTACCAAAAAAAAAAAAGTTATTGATAGGGACTGCATCAAATCTGTAACTACTTTGTATAATAGAACATTCTGACAATATTAATATTCCCTTTTGATTTCTTTTCTGACCCAATGATTATTCAAGATTGTGTTTAATTTCTATGTATTTATGAATTTTCCATTTTCCTTATGTTGTTGATACCTAGTTTCATTCCTCTGTGATTGGAAAAGACACCTGGGATGATAAGATTTCTTTCATGACCTTAGCATGTGTTATACTAAATGATGTTTCATGTGTGCTTAAGAAGAATGTGTGCCCTGCAGTTGCTGAGTGGACAGAAACATCTCTTAGGTTCATGTGGTCTACAGTGTTGTCCAAATCTATTACTGATTTTCTCTCTGACTGACCTATTCATTTCTGAAAACAGGGTAGTGAAGTATCCTACTATCACTGTATTGCCATCCATATCTCTCTTCAGGCCTGACAATATTTGCTTTGCAAATTTAAGTAGCTTGATGTTACATACATATGTTTAAATTGTTGTATCCTCTTATTGATTTGGTCCTGAATCTCTATTATTTCTGTTCTTCATCAAACAGAAGTATTTTTGGCCACTTCAAAATGTATTCATTATATAACAGAAACTTGTTGTATCCCTATGGAGGTTACACCCCATTAGGTCATTTATATTTAAGGTTAAAATTACAAAGAAAACCATGCAATGCCTTGTAGAAATGCCACTAATATGGAAAGTGGCTAATATGGAGGGATTAAATACCTACTAGTTCCCATTTTCATCCCTCCTCACCTATAATAAGGAGAAAGAGAAGTTAAATGAAGAGATACACTCTTCACTCTCTAAGTGGCACAAATGATGTTTCATAGAAATGAAGAACAGCAAGATGTGAAGCCTTAGTAAACTGCTCTTTTCAACTGAACGAGTCCTGGTCGACTTCACTGTTGACCTCAGACCAAGACAGGCTACACAACAAAGCCTTCGTCTGCAGCTACTAGCTCAAATTAGCAATTCACAACCAAAGAGAGGTGACGCCAGTATGCATTTATTTCAGACAGTAAAGGTCGAGGAACAACTGGAGGTATTGAATCATTAGGAAAAACGAAGGCGCACATAAACTTGACAAAGATCCATTTTAATCCCTCAGTGCAATCCTTGTATTTTAAAAGGCTGAATTTTTCTTCTACATTCTAACACTGTAGTTTTCTTAGTGTTCAATTGCAAAATTACCTTTGCTAAGATTCGGCACTGATCGAACTATTCTGCTCATTAGTTAGTTCTATTTATCTTATATAGCAATAATATGAGACTACTGAAGGTTAGCAATATGTAATAAGACCAAAGGGACATGAGCCTTACTTAATGGGTAGCAGTTCAAGAGAAAACCTAAGGGCACATCGGGTGTTTTCCTACCATGGAACCCAGGTACCAACTTCCTGACTATTGTGGTATTACCAATATTCCATTTCTTTTCATTAAGCAGTGACCTGGTGAGTGTTTGGATACTGTCTACATTACAAATGTGAATAATAAAAAAAGCACTGCTACCATGGAAACCTACCTGATGGCCTTTGTGGTGAGTTCCTTGTTACTTGAATATAACAAGCTCCACACAATAAAGGACCCATCAACGTTAGGTAGAAAGCTTCAACACAAGAGCACTGATTATTAAGTTTAATGAATGCCTTGGACATTGTGATCTGAGGCAGCTTTCATTTTTGCTCAACCTCATTATTAGATAAGCACATGGGGGGAACTTGCATTAAGATACCCTTTGGATTGCAAAGCAAGAGTCAATTTAAGGCCATCTCCCACTATTTGTTTCTTATAAGAAGAAACTATGCAGCTGTTTAAAGATGTATCTACTTAGAAATATACTAACAGCAAACTAAGAGGCTGGGCATTCCAAGCTACATTTCAATAATTAAGCTTGTTTAATTTTTATGTCAGCAATTGTTTCTACACGGTGCCTTACTCAAAGACAAATTTATTTAAATATAAGTAACCATGTTTTAAAAGTGGTTGTACTTTCCATGTATGACTATTTTAAAGAGGCATTTATTTGGTTAAGTCTAGACAATATCTCTACTAGTTCAATAAGTAACTAAAAATCTCTGATTTTTGATAATTTAGTAATTTTTAAAAGTATACATAGTCAAAATATTGAGTCAACAAAAAAGCAAAAAACAAAACAAAACAAAAAGGTCACTGAGGGTAGTGGGGAAGGCTTTTATTGAGTAGTTTTCTTTATTTTGAGAAAGTGCACGCATCCTCTTCAATGTCACTTAAGAGCTTCTTTCTATCACTAGGTTATATCTGAACTCCTGGCTGCTATCATCTTCTCTACATGGGTGGACAGATGCTTGCTTTTCTCTGGTTTTTCTTTTCTTTTGTCTTGCTTTTCTAGAAAACGTCACTGAAGAGTGCAGCCACTAACGTGGACAGAGAAAACAGACCTGCTGAGTTGGTTACTTACGACTTAATTCCAACTTAGTCCAGGAAAACAACAACTAAGTGTTGTCAAATATTAGTTACTGCAGTCCTTGTTTATTTTTAAAAGTGTGGAAGTTCATCTCCTAGGAACTAAGAATGCATATTACTCGCTACATGGATGCAAGTTTTTGACAGTATACATCATTTATTCATTCATTCAAAATTTACTGAGTTTTTCAGGCACCAACCACATCCCAGGCCTTGGGGCTAATCTGGGCATGTCACTCAGTGGTGGTGCACAGCTGTGGTTTCACAGCTGTGCCATTAGAAGACTTCATGGGAGCACTTGAAAGTACTCACAGGGTTGGGAAAGGTTTCCTGGTCTGACACTCAAAGACAAACAGAATGGCAATGAGACCAGGAAGCAAATGCTCCCAGCAGAGGAAAGAAGACTACAAATCCCATAGGTGTGTTCATGGAACTATATGTAGTGTAAAAGAGCTGATCCACTGATTCTGAAGAAGATGCAGAGTTTGCTCCTGAAACCTTCTGTATGTCATACGTTCCATAATTCTAGAGATTAATACTCTGGTCATCAAATTCAACCAGGCCCCTTCTGTGGTGTGAAATCTGCTTTTTTTTCTAAGCTCTTCTTTCTTTCGGGTGCGGGGGATACTGGGAATCAACTCAGGACCTCTCACTTGCCAGGCAGGTGCTGTGCTGCTGTATATTGCCAGCTCCTCTTAGCTCCTTCTATAGTCAAAAAGTACAAACAACCAAGATGTCCATCAATGGATGAATGTGTAAGCAAAATGTGGCATATCTACACAAAGGAATATTATTCAGCTCTAAAAGTGAATCATGTATTCATATCAGCTATAGCATGGATGCCCCTTGAAAACACTGTGCTAAGTGAAAGACGCCCGTTGTAAAAGGGCACCCTTTGCACAAATTCCATTTGTATGAAGCATCCAGAACAGGCAAGCCCATACAGACTGAAAGTAGATGAGTCATTGCCAAGGGATAGAGGAGGAGGAAACAGGGAATGACTGCTTAAAGGGTAACAAGGATTCTTCTGAGAATAATAAAATGCTCTGGAATTAGAGTAGTGATGATTGTGCAACTTTATGAATGTTCCCCAAACCACCAGAGTCTACACTTTAAAAGGGCGAATTTTATGGTATGTAAGTTAATTCTCTGTGAAAAAAAAAATGCAGAAAGGACAAAGTTGAAAATAAGCCTTTCAGAAATAATTACCTTATCAGCCTAGAAGATATACATAAAATAAATTGTCAATATGTGGCCAATTGCTGAAATTAGATTGCAGGGATTTATTAATCATTGATTCCTAAAAAGCAAAACAAAGCCCCCTCCTGTCTAATCCAAAAGCCTTCTCATATTTAGAATATGCCACAAAGAAAACAGAAACCAGAAGAAAAGAACTCATTTAGTTTGCAGTTATCAGACACTACCATTTGCTTACATCGTTTCTGAATTTCATAAATACTCTGAGTCACGCACTCTGCTGGGAGTTCAGGATACAAAAATCAACATAAGAGGCACAGTCTCTACCCCTGGAACTTAACTATCTGGAAGGAAAACCAGGCATGGAAGGTGTAAATACAAACAAGCTTGGGGGAAGAACAATCACAGACTTAAAACAGATTGAGGAATCAGAAGTTTTCTTGGAGGAAATGATGTTTAAGGTAAAATGCAAGGTGGGTGAGAGTTTGTTAGGCAAAGGGTGTGGGTCAGAGACAGAGTGTCAGCTGTGGGAAAAAAACATGTAAATATGTGGAGGGAAGAAAGAGAAATGCATGTATATCAGTCCAGGCTCAAAAGAGACAGGACCAACAGGATCTGGGCAGAGCTTTATTCTGAGGAGCTGGCTTAGTAACTTCAGAGGCTGAGGAGTCCCAGCATCTGCCGTCTGGACGCTGAAGGTCCAGGATGCTGCTGTGTACCTGCAGTCTGGTCCCCACGAACGAGGGGGCTGAAGGTGTAAGTCCTGGTCTGTGTCTGAAGGCTGAAGAATTAGAAGCTCTGTTGTCTGGGGCAGGTGGAGATGGATGTTCCAGCTCAAAGAGAGAGAGCAAACTCGCATTCCTCCACCTTTGTGTTTTATTCAGACTCCCTATGGATTGGACCATGCGTATCACATTGGTGACGGTGCTCTTCTTTGCCCATCTGCAGATTCCCTCGCAGACACAGCTCCAAACACTGTTACACCAGGTCTCTTAGCATCATTTCATCAAGCTGCCATAGAAAATGAACACTTACAGTGCATCTGGCGGATGGAAAGGAGTTGAGAGTGGCTGAAGGACAAAGGGCATGTGGACAAGGTCAAGAGATGAAATGGTACCAATATCAGGGGCTAAATCATTTGGGGCCTTCCAGGCCGCTAAGGATCTCCACAGTGGAGAAGCTCTCCA
>PVJX010043927.1:0-13433 GCA_004027295.1 Dolichotis patagonum
TATCAATCATAACAGATTTAAATAAAATCAGTCAATACAAAGTAGCAATCTAACAAACCAGATTCAAATAAGATCAGTCATAATAAGACAGTATAAGTTATAAAGGGCTTCAGATTAAGTTGATAAGAAAATTAGGGATGATTACCATAATATGTCCTCTTATTTTTGGGATAGCTGACCATGTCCTCAAGTCTAGTGTGAGTAGACAAACTGGAACAGCATGTAATCCATCCAAGCAGAGTGGTGAGAATTGTGTAAATTTTAAATCTTGTTACCCAATTAACAATATCCTCTGCCTCCCTTTTTTAGACAATTCCTCCCCTTTCACTCCCATGGGGTGCACTGCTTGTTTGGGGTCCCACTGCCTCCCTATATAGAGTATCTCAATGGACCCTATCTCCTGATTTACTCTGCCTGTGTTTCTCTCTGTTAATATTTCAAGGCCATCTATACTAGAGATTATAGCCAATCTTCTCTGCCTTATTTCTGCTATTCTGTTTTTCTGCCATTGGTTGTCTATATTTCTGTTCCACTCCACTATCTGCCCTGTTCACTGAGGCCTCTCTGCCACTGTTCCTGAAATGCTCATATTCTTGTTCTCTCTCCCTAGAATGTCCTTCAGTATTTTTTGTAGGGTTGGACTGGTGGTCACAAATTCTCCTAGTTCCTCTTTGTCATGGAAGCATCTTTTTTCTCCATTAATTTCTAGAGAGAGTTTTGCAGGATACAGCAATCTGGACTGGAGATTGTTCTCCTTCAGCACTTGAATTACTTGACTCCAAGCTCTTCTTGACCTGATGGTCTGTGTCGAGAAGTCTGCCAAGATTTTGATGGGTTTTCCTTTATAGGTGATCTTAACTTCATCATCTTGCAAAGTACACCTTGGTAATACTGGCCACTGACCGTCTGCCCACAGACACAGGCATGATTGCCTTGGAGAGGTACACCTACTGGGCACGATGGACTTAGACTCGCCTCCTTGAGACCCACAGAACTGCATAATCCCTCTTCTGTCATGACAGAAAACTTTTTCTCCTCTCCACCCTCTTCTCAGAAGCTGGGGAACAGCTGTCTTGCTCTGATCAGGGTGTGCTCAGCGTATCCCACACCTGGGGTAGATTACTCCCCAATATCCTCTCCTCTTAGACAAGATTATCTTCAGTAATACTCACAAGATAAACTAAATAATAATAATGGCCAGGGGAATGCAGATTGCATTAATTTTCTGCTGCTGAATTTAATAAATATAAAATCATATCGGTAAAATTTAAATAATAATAATAAAACAGTGGCACCAAAAAAAGGACAAAGTTTGTTCAATAGCGTGTATTCTCCTCCTGAATCTGCAGGGCCAGAGAGGTGATCAGCTGCGTCTCCAGATCACAGAACGACCCTCTGGCCACTTCCTCCTTGGTTCAGGTGTAGGAGGAACTCAGCCTTCACCTATTTATCACACTTCGGCTTTCTTGCTTTATTCGGAGTATCTGATACGCTCGGAGCTGTTTTAGTAAACATGTTCCCAAAAGTTCTCCCGGCATAACACAGTGTCCTTGTGCTTTTTGGTCAGATTCATTCAGATTCATGTCCAGTTCTCTAGTTACTAGAGATAATTTCCTAGAAACATATAATGGCTTCTAAAATGTCCCCTAATGCACTAGTCATTATCTCGGTTGTTCTTTTTTTGAGATACGCCTGCACGTAAAATCCAGTCCTCGAGTCAGAAAATCCACATACAAGAATCTCGGTGGGGTTCATAAGCCTCATGTCTTGGTCCATTCAGCTGGCTGGTCTCTCCACCGGCGCTTTCCGTGTGACATGTGTGACACACCTGCTGATGCCCTTAGTTTAGACTCTGTGTGCTTCTAAGCAAGGAGAACATAAGAGTGACCCCACCATCATGTCTGCCTTCAAGAAACATCATTCCAAATGAGGACCTGGACAACGTGTAGTTAATTTCAGATAGGAGCCCTTGTGACCCCTTGGCTCTTTCCCACATGACAGTACTTCTGTCCTCTCTGAAAGGCAAAGACACTAGCAAGTGTATATAAATCACAGCAGGGAAATAAACAACTACATGTGAGTTACAGACTTTTTATTATGGACTCACTCATTTGCCAACCTTCAGTCCCCAAAATGAGAAAGGAAAACCTGTAATTGATGCTATCGATGACTGTCACCCTGGTTATGAGACAGGCAGGTCCCATGTAGAGCGGTGATAGCACCTGGACCATATGTAGAGCTTGACAGTGACTTGTCTCCTCCCGTGTGCCCCACTTAAAGTGGCCTGGTGCTAGAGTGGTCTCCAGCTCTAGCTTTATGCGAATATTAGAAAAATATAAAAAGAGAGACCTCGCAGACAGCTAAGGATGCACTGTGCTCAGGTTCTGATTCTTAAATTTACCTGCAGTAGAAGATAAAGAAAGACATCAAAACATTCGTGCTAAATATCTACCTCCTAGAGTTCTGCACCATCTACTCACTCATTAATTGATTTGAGGTCTATAAAGGAAGAGAATGTTCATTCATCACTAGTCAAAAACCTGCCTCAATACAGGTAGGTAAGACACAGAAAGCTGCACAAGACCACTGCTTTTGCCATCATGATGAGAAAAGTACTCACTAGAACCATCAAAATATTGTGGACACGAAGAAGTCTAAGAGAATTAATTACGTACCAGAGAAGGACAAGCCCGTGCTGGGTACACAAAGACTGGCGATGATTTTGGCTTCTGAGGGCATCTTCCATGAGAAGGTAGCGCAGGGGAAGACAGCTTGCCAGATGTGTGGGGTCAGGAAACCACAGGAGCCAGCAGAGCACTTTGGGGCCTGGGAGGGTGTTAAGCACTGAGTCGCTTCTCTGCACCAGCACATCCTCCCCGTGAGAACTTTACTTAGAACGCTGCAGTGGGGGAGCTGGGGCTGCGTAGAAGGCAGCAGAAGTTTTTTCTGAACTCCTAGTGTTTAGATCCCAATGCTCTGCTGAAGGAAGAGACTGCGATACTTCACTCTGCTATCGAGGCATTTGATATTGGCACGAAAATAGACACACAGACCACTGAAAACAAACCCACATGACTATGGCCATCTGATTCTGGATGAGGAAGCCAGAAACGTGTTGGAGGAAAGACAGCCTCATTGACAAATATGCCAAGAAAACTGGAAATTCACATGTCGAAGACTGAAGCTAGGTCCTTGTCTCGGACCCAGTACACAAATAATTAAAAATGCTTCAAAGACATAGGTATAAGACCCCAAACTTTGAAATTTCTAGAAGGAAACATAAAGGAAACACTGGAAGTCACAGGCACAGTCAAAGAATTTCTGAATAGGACCCCAATAGCACAAGAAATAATGCCAAAAGTGAAAAATATGACTACATCAATTTTTTAAAAAAAACAGTGTACAAAAGAAACATTCAGCAAACCGGAGAGGCAGCCTAGAGAACAGGAGAAAATCTTTGCTGACTACTTTTCTGATAGAAGATTAATATTTAGAATATCTAAAGGACACATATACCTTAATACCAAAAAAAAAAACCCATTAACCCAATCAATAAATAAGTAAACAAATTGAACAGGCACTTCTCAAAAGAGATCTAAATGGCCAGTAAGAATATGAAAAAATGTTCAACATTTTTAGCCATTAGAGAAATGCAAGTCAAAAACTGTATGGCGATTCTATCTCACCGCAGCCAGAATGGCTACTGTCAAGAATACAGAAAACAACACTGGCGAGAAAGCAGGAGACAAGGAACGCTTCCACCCTGTTGGGGGAAAGGTAAATTCACACAGCCACTAAGGACATTGATATGCAAGTTCCTCAGAAACTGAAAATAGAGCCACCATATGATCCAGCCGTGCCACTCCTTGGCACACACCCCAAAGAGTTAAAGTAAGCACGTGGCAGTGACACCTGCATTCCCACATGTATTACAGAACAACTCACATTAGCCAAGACACAGAAGTGGCCTAGCGCCTGTCAGCAGATAGGTGGATGAAAAATACATACACTGTGGAGTATTATTCAACCATGAAGAAGAGAAAAACCACCTAATTCTCAGGAAAATGCTTAGAACTGAAGGTCATCGTATGAGCTGAAGTAAGTCAGAGTCAGAAAGACAAGTATCATGTTTCCCCTTAATATGTGGAATCAAAAAAAAGAAGAAAAAACCAAAGGTGGCATAAAAGGAGAAGGAAGATTTATTAGGTAAGAAGAGAGACTAGGAAGGGGATATAAGATGTGAGTGGATGGGTGGTTCTGGTCAAAATACGCTCTATGTACAAATAAAAATGCCACAATGAAAGCCAATACTCTGTAAAATTAATATGCACTAATAAAAATGCTGGAGAAATTTGAAGTCAGAGATGAATTAAATCTAATCAAACAACAAGTGAACCCCAACACCATCTTCAGTAGATGAACGTGATCAGCCCTCGCCCTGCCTGCCTACCGGGAAAAACAGTCTGGGCAGGAGATGGGAAAAGACAGGAATATTGTCTATTTCATTTTTTTAACACCAAGTACCTTTATTAGAAAAAAAGAAAGCTATGGAATATCCTTATATCTTTCCTTGAGAAATTAAAAATAAAAGAATAAAACCAAAAATGAATAGAAGAAAATAATAAAGATCAGAAAACACAATCCCTTATCAAACTGCCAACATCATTTTTCATAAAGATTAACATTTTGATTCTTACATATCTGTGAAAATAAGGAAGACTCAGAATAGCCTAAACAATTTTGATAAAAGGACAAAATCAGAGCTCCAACCCTTCCCAGGCCCATGACTTACCACAAAGTTACTTCAATCATGACAAAATGGCATTGATATCAAGATAGACAAACCACCAAGGTACCAATATAAAGTCCCCAAATAGATACCCACAAAAACATACAATTGATTTCTGACAAAGATGCAAAAGCAATTAAGTGGAGAAAGGGTTGTACCCTCAATAAATATACTAAAAAAACTGGACATCCACATGCAAAAAGCCCAATATTGTCTATTTTTAAGTCATTCTAGTCTAGTCTAGTCTAGTCTAGTCTATTCTATTCTATATAGTGTGGCTCATAACCAGGAAAAAAAGTAGCCAACACAAGTAAGCCTACAGAAAAGGCAGCAATGTTGGAATGACTAGACAATATCTTTAACAAATATGCATATGAGAAATAAGTCAGAAAACAGTATCAGCAAATTGGGTGAGAAGATGAGGAATTTCCACAGGCAAAGAAAAATGAAACTGAAAAATGAACTATCTGAACAGAAGAACTCTTAGATGGGATAAATAATAGACTGAAACAGCCAAAGAAATGATGAATGAACGTGAGGAGAGGGCAGTAGAAACGACAGCAACTGAAGCATGAAAATGAAGAAAGCAAAAAGGTTTAGAGACTTGAGGGTCAATTTCAGGTGCATAATGAGAGCCCCAGAAAGAAATCACAGAAAGAACATCTTAATACAAGAAATATGTGAAAGATTTGAAGAGATAATAGCCAAATTCTTTCAAAATTAATTAAAGCTATCAACTCGCAGTTTCAACAAACTCTGCAAAATCCTAACCAGGATAAATGCAATTGAAATCTACACTTAATATTTCAAACTGAAATGCTGAAACACAAAGGTAAAACGAAAATCTAAAGAGCAGTCATAAGGGGAAAAAATATATTGTATCCAGGAGAATAACAATGAATAACTTCTCTTTAGAAATAATGAAAGCCAAGGAACAATGGATGGTGTGTTTCAAATGCTTGAAAGAAAAAGGTTGTCAACCTCAAATTCTGTCTACAGCAAAAATATGCCTTGAAAATAAAGGAAAGGTAAAACTTCCCAAAAGATGGAGTGGACATACATTCCTCTATTTCTCCTGGTATCTACAAGTAAAAAACTGCACATTGTATATAAAAGAAATGCATAAAGATGCTGAAAGATGAAGAAAAGCAGACTGGCTATGGCCCCAGGGCCTAGGGAGTGATGTGGTCATGAATTCCCAGGGTGCCCTTCTGCCTGATATCCAAGACCCAGAGCCTAAGAAACCAGCAACCAAAAACGCCACCAGGTACAACCAACAGAAGCCCTAGCAAAAGTCTGAGTTCTTAGCTGGACCGGTCACCTGTCCATTGTTAGAACAAAATACCTGATATACACAACCTCAAGGAGAAAAGGTTTATTTGGCCCATAGTTCTAGAATGTTCTGTTGATGGACAGTTGGCTGCAAGGTGGAACCATCATGGCAGAAGAGTATGGCAGAGGACAACAGCCTACCTCATGGAAGCCAGGAAGGTGAATCAGCAAGAAGAGCCAGAGAGAAAAGAAGGGACCAAGGACATGAATATACCCTTTCAGGTTATGTCCCCAGCCTCCACCTCCAAACAGCGTGTCCAGCTACGAACTCACCAGTGGATCAACGCAGGGGCTAAATCATCTTCCTAAAGCCCCGTTTCTGAGCACACAAGCCTCTGGGGACTTATTTTTGATCCAAACCATAACATTAACCAAAGGAGCAGGGAAGGGACATCCTAGCAGATAGAAACCTTATAGACCATGGCCACACAACCTCAATAAAATATGACAGAAAAGAACCATGGCCTCACCCCATTCACATCAATAAAGGTCAAGTGGAGCACCAGGGTGTCACCTCCATGAGATGGCAACAAAGCTCTCCAGTGCCCCTTCTAAGGTAAGGTTGGCAGAGGACAGTTAGGGAGCCAAGACTTTGATCCCTGACAACTGGTAAGAAGCTCCCCCAGCACTATGCGAGCCAGAAACATCCATCCCTTTTCAGAAACGATAAGGAACCTTCTCCCCCAAACCCCTCACCCTGATGTTAATGGAGGCTAAATGGGAAGCCTGAATTTTCACCTCCAATTATGGATTAAGGGGCTACTTCCCCTTCCCCCATCCCAGCAGTATCAGAGAAAGCCAACTGAAACTGCAGGTTTCACCGAGATTCAGAGTTGCATGATATAACATAACAATCCCAGGTCTCCAGAGAGAATCACTCGCCTTACCAAGAACCAAGACTTTCTCCAATTAAATGGGAAAAAAGACTGTGGACTTCAATACCAACATAACAGATGTATTAAATAATCTAAACAAATTCCCGTTTCCCACCCCCCTCCCTTTTGTTTTTCAATACTGGAGTTCGAACCCAGGTCCTTAGCACTAAGCTATGTCCCCCAGCCCTTTTTTTAAAAAAACATAGGTTTTCACTACATTGATAAATTGTTTAGGCAGGGCTCAAACTTGCAATCTGCCTGCCTCAGACTCCCAGAGTGCTGGGATTACAGGCAGTGCCAACCATGCCCAGCTCTAAACAAATATCTTAGTGCCGCCATGATTTTTAAAAATCTTCAGAGAGCAATTTTACTCATTCTTGGATCAAGTGGGAAAAAATAGCTGAAAGACTTACCAAAGAAACAGCCTCAGTAAGGAGTAGATAGAAAGATGACATAAACGGCAATTTTAGAACAAAAGATTATAACAAAAATTAAAAGGTCGGTCAGTGAGCTAGGTGGCAGAAGGAGAACAGAGAGAAAATGGCAGTGAACAGGAAGACAGACAATAGAAAATACCCAACGTGGACAGAGAGAAAAGAGACTCGGCAAAAAGGTGCAGCACCTCAGAGTCCTGTACGCCAATGACAAAAGAACTCACCTTTGTGTCTCCAAAGAAAAAGCCAAAGAACCCAAGGCAGAGAGGGAACCTGAAAAAACGATGGCTGAGAATCTCCCAGCTCTCACATGCTCCATAAACCTACAGGTTTAAAAAAAAAAAAGCTGAGCAAACCCCACAGGATAACCCCAAGGCAATCCCTTCCAAACACATCGTGATTAAACATCGAGAGAGAAAGAAAAGCAATCAGAAAGCAGCCAGAGAAAACAACACCTGGCTGGCGAAACTTAATTCAAAAGACAGTGGGTTTCTCACTGAAAGAGAGATTTCCTCTGGACCGGCTGCCACCTGTCCCCGGGGCACAAGGGAGCTATTTCTAGAACTCTTCCTTGATGTGTGTGTGTCAGGTCCATGGTGAAAACTCATCTACCTGCACACTCAGGGTGCGGGCCTTTTTCATGCATACTACTTCTCGCTCAATAATGTATATAAAAGCACAGGTGATCCAACGGTGGTTGAGAACAAGGAGGAAAGACTGGGAATGAGGTAGCTATGTTATTGCAAACTCCTCCGCAGCCCGGCTGGGAGGGCTATGCGGTCCACAACCTCCTCTCCTACCCTGAGGCAGCCTGCTGGTGGGAGGGTGAAGGAAGCTGTCTGTGTTGGGGTGTTTAACTGTATTTCAGTGGGGTTCCTAGGATGGTCAGAGAGTAGCAGCCAATGGTCCCATTTAACACCCTCGGCTTGTCATCTGTTTACCTGTAGCATTGTCCGCGCTAACCACTGGTTGGGGGACCTAGTGACTAACACAGAGATGCCCAGTGAGACTCAGTCCTCATACACACCAGCCTGAAATGCCTGGCAGCTGCATCAGAAGAAACCTTGGTGCTGGTCCCAGCAGAGGACTGTGTTCCAAAGCTCCTCTGGTGATGCCCATTTGCAGCCAGAATGAGATCTGCTGTACCGGCAACTGAGCACAGATCTCACTTCACACAAACCCCGAGTGGACAGCTCCAAACTGAATGAACCAAAAAACAATCCTATTCCCAAGCCAGGCTGTGACAAGAGCATGGGGAGGGAGTGGGCTTTCCTCTCACTAACTAGCAGTGATTATGAAAGAGCATGTCAGGCTACTTGGGTTTTCTGGACAGCTTCATCTCTAGCACGAGGACTTTAATAGAGCTCGGCCCCCAGAGCCTCGCAAGAGACAGCCAGGAGAAGAAACCCATAATGGAGACAGCCAGGAGAAGAAACCCATAATGAAGACTTTCTGTTGGACTCAATCTTCAGACCCAATTCAATCGCAGAATGGTTCCTCAAAGCTTTATGAGAGTTGTGTGCCCTTGATCTCTGGCAGCTTTAAATTAGCCTGGGAAAGACACCTGCTCTCCAAACTCTGGACACTTTTTATTAAGTTCAGCTCCAAGCAAGTTGAGTACCCTGCAGGATGTGTTCAAAAGTCATGCAAAGAATTCTAAAATGGGAGAGCTGGGAGATTCAGACACCCGCCAGAGCTGGGCACACACCCAGCTTTCCTGGAACCTCCCTTTGAAAGTCTAAGAGCAGGTTGGCAGCTCTGCCCTGGGCCTGGCAGCGATTTGCTAAGGGTAAGTTCTAAAGTCCTGTTTTACCCGGGTTGCAGCTCTTCCTGGGGAACTAGGCACCTGCCTTGCATCTACAGGCCCCCAGCCCTACCCTTTGAGTCAAACCTGTCCCCTGTGACCTCTCTACTAGCTGAAAACTTGCTAGGGTTGGATATGAAAATAGGCAGTTTATCCTCGTATGTGTCTATCATCTTCTGCTTGTATGTCCATATTCCTCCCCCAAACTAGGCGGAAAAAAAGTTCAGTCACAGCCATTTCAGCATTGGGTACTGGATCTCTAGGCCACGCTTATGGAATCTGTGTTATTACGGCTATGTTATCATCCTCAGTCTCGGTCTTACTGAGTCCTGTTTTCCTGCATCTCCCCAGCATCCAAGTTCGTCAAGTTCCATCCGACCGTGGTGGTACATGCCTGTAATCCCAGCACTTGGGAGGCAGAGGCAGGAAGACTGCCATGAGTTCGAGGCCTGCCTGGGCTACAGAGTGAATTCAAGGCCAGGCTGAACTACATAGAGAGACCCTGTCTCAAAAAGAAAGAAAAAAAAGAAGGAAGGAAGGAAGCTCCAATATATCTCCTGTTCTGACACATGGAAATACAGTTCTTCAGATATAAGTGTGTGTCATTCTATTACTCCATATCTTTCCCCCAAAAAACAGACATAAGGTATATACATACACCATAGACTTTTTGACAGGAATTAATAGCTTTGCCCTAGGATGGCAAGCAGTCCTTCTATCCCTAGTAACCTAACTGATTAACAGAGGCTGCCTAGAGAGCCACCTTAAAAAGTATTCTGAGTTTGGTTCTGATACTGGCTGGAAGTCTTCCCTTGATCTTCAGGAAGATCTGACCCAGACAAGGAAGCTTGGCAGGAGCACGTGTGTCAAGCACCTGCAGACACCGGTTCTATTCCAAGCCCACAGGAAGGTCAGGCCTAAAACCCACATCTCCTGACACCCCGTTGTTCCCATATTCAATTAAAGAACATTCGGGAAATATATTTGCAAATTCATCAACTAGAAATTGAGTACGATCCATCATGTTGCAGAGCCCTATTTTGTCATAAAATATTTTCACATGGAAAATATCAAAACTAAATTAAAGGGCTGGATTGCATGATACCAACAACATGACAATGAAACCCGGGCACAGTTCATTCGGGGTACCTGCCAAATGACCACTGGAGAGCCACTAAGCTCAAAGATGATCCCATAAACTAGTGGTGAACTAAGACTGCTTATAAAAAGCCCATTTGCCTTGAGCTTGTCAGATCATGATTTCTGAGGTCATAAATGTATATATTCAAGTTTTTTTTTTTTTTTTTTGGTACCAGGGATCGAACTCACAACCTCACGCTTGCCAGGCAGGCGCTTAAGCCACTGAGCTAAATCCCCAGCCCTATATTCAAGTTTTTAAAAAAGAGAGACATAATTATTTTATCAACCTGCATAAGATATGAAAATGGTTCTCTTTGGAGTACATGATTTATGAAGCTAAACATTCATTTGAAAAGGAAAAAACATTTTTAAATGACGATGTCCCTGGAACCAGGATTTTGCTCGAGTTGGTAGACTAACCAAATGTCCCCTGGAGTAATTCACTGCACATCTCCTAGGAGAGGAATTCTCTAAGTGACTCTTCTAATTGTAACTGAGAGATAATGAGACATGAGGAAATAAACAGTCATTTGAGAAGGCATTATCCAAGGGCTGGGGCCTGGGCATGTGTTTCCCAGGAAGGAGTTAAGGAGGGAAGGCAGGACCCCCAACCCTGGAGACTCAATAAGACACACTCCCAGGGTCACTGAGCTCAGCCTGGCTGCTGGTGCACACAGGAGGAGTCTTGGTCCACGGGAAGAGTGGGGAAAAGTGAAAGCAGTTTGTTATGGTTTGTGTCTGGACGTCCCCTCAAAGCCTCATGTGGTCAATAGAGTTTTTTCAGGGATAGCTAAATCTTAAATCTAGCGTGTGTGATTGATTTGTAATATAATGTTGGAATTAAGGTTGGGTGATTGCTGGATCAGTCCACTGATTGGACTGGCACTACCCTAATCCCAGTAAACTTATATCCCAGTAATATAAGAGACAGAAGGAGGCTGTCTTGTACTTTCTCGTTGCTTTTGCTGTCTTCTGCCACCACAAACTGATGCTCCTCTGCCATGCGCCACTTTTGGCTTGGAGCCAGCCAATTAGGGACTGAAACCTCTACAAACTATGAGCTAAATAAACCTTTCCCCCCTTTAACGTTGGGTGTTGAGTATTGTGTCTCAGCAATGACAGAAAAGTACCTAAGACAGAATTCTTCTTCCAGTGATGAGGAAAGATGACTGACCACCTTGGGATTTGCTGTTTAACTGTCCTTCTCATGGATTCAACAGCAAGGCAGTGATCTACTTGATTTAAGCCTACAGAGCAGGTTTTAGGTAACCAGATCCCTGGATTCACGTCGGTGAGGACTCAGAACTGGCTCTGCCCCTGATCGAGACTCATCTCACCATCACCTTTGAATCCACAGCATGATCTATAACAATAGCATCCTGAAAGGATAAAGATTCCCCTTTCCATCACAGCAGGAGTGACCTGCTGCCTGCTGGATGAACAATTTTTAAAGATCCAATGCAAATCTGTGTTACACTTATGAATCTCAAGCCCTCAAATTGCATCTGGATCCCCATGTACACAGAGGAAGACACACCCTGATTTTTAATCAATTTTTTAATAAAGGGAAAAGCAAAATTGCATAAATAATCCTGTGACCCAGAACTATATATCTGTGTCAAGTGACTCCCTTTGGCAATTTTTTTTCTTATATTTAACTGCATAATTACAAACCTGCAAGAGGTGTGGCGTGTAATGAAATCACTGGTGTAACCTTAACTGGCTCCACATTCATAGGTGACTCTCTCGTTTGCAAATTATAACTTGCAAAACGATGACATGCCTGGGAAGCAGTGATGGGGATTCATGAAGCTGAGCACCAAGAGTCACAAAATGCCCATGAGAAGCCATTGCAGGCAGATTTATTATGACACTAGACAGCACACGTATGGCATTAATTATACCCTCTGAGTTTTTGCTAGATGGCTGCCCCAGACAGGTTGTCAGGCAGTAACAGCCCATCCACAGTGTCTCATAGCCACTTAGCCAGTGACATCTTTGTCACAGACAACCTGCTGCCCTAGAAGGGTCCAGACTTGGACCCCTACAGAGGACACAGACTCCAAATGTTCCATCCCGCCTAGGTCTGGTAGGCAGCCAGGTGACACTGAGATATCGATGAGAAAGCAGGACTTCTCTCCCAAAAGGACATCTCAAGATCAAAAGGAAAATTAGAGAATGATGGAGAGGCTGGAGGGAAGGGAGGAAAGACTTGGATTTTTGTTTTTCAGCTAAAGCAAGCAAGGGCTTGGAGATTTGTTAGCGAAGGCCAGAGCCCTAGAGAGAAAGTGAGAGAGGAGGCAGGAGAGGGTGTTAACATCTGTCTCTGTGTTTTTGAGTCATTTGTTCTCATGAGTAGAAACAACTCCAAACTTTCAGCCAGAGCACTGATCTTTCCACATGATACAACATTGACTCAAATGGCAGCCAAACACCCCACTCTTTCCCCACCACAACCCCAACCAAACGCTCATCGCTCCCAAGCAGCCCACTTTGTCTTGGACAGCTCTGATGATCAGTGAGTTCACCTTCCTGTGGAGCGGAAGTCTGCCTTCGTAACTGACAGCAGAGAGAGGAAACGGGAAGTGGCGCCACCCCACTGCCAGCCAGAGCCCTCGAACGCTCGGTGAAAGTCAAGTGTCTACAGGTTACTACTCTTCTTCAGTCTGTCTGTCTCTGATGCACTGGGATACAATCACCAAACAGTGTTGGTACATTTTTATGGCATAATTACAATTTGACACATGCATATAACATGCAATGATCACGTCAACATGATTTATCATTTCTCTGTGTTAGGGACTTTCAGACTCTGTTTTCTAGTTATTTTGAAATACATTATAAATTGCTATAGACTATCAGTATCTTGTTGCATATTAATTAAGCTCCAGAAGTGAACAGGTATTTTGGCACCTGTTATCTAACCTCACTCCATCTCCTTTCTCTCAGACCCTTCTCAGTCTCTAGTGACCACCAGTAAAGTGAAAATACCTTTTAAAAAGCAATAAAGAGAAAATGTTTCAAGTCTTTGGTGTATAAAATAAATACATGGAAGAATT
>PVJX010043928.1:0-13433 GCA_004027295.1 Dolichotis patagonum
GGCATGGCCTGGAAGACTCATACTTTCAGCATTCCATACTGCCCTTTCCCTGTATTTCTTGGCTACCACTGGTTGAGCAGATTTCCTATGCTATGAATATGCATCACATTGTTTCTGAATTAGAGTCAGTCAACCATGGACTGAATTCTCAAAAATTGTGAGCATGAAAAATCATCTTGTCCATTAAGCTATTGATGTGGGGCATTGTATCCCGAAATAGGAAAGAGACTAAAGCAACAACAGCAGCAAAAATTGGTTCCAACACTGGAGTAAGAACTGTGAATCACTGACCTTGTGGCTCAGAAGCATGTATAATAGATAAGAGGAAGGCATTTGGAAAGACTTGGAGGTGCAGACTAGCAAAACTCTACAGTACTATGAGAACAGTTTAGAGGTACTTATATTTACCACTCAGAAGGCCAGGTTGATAAAACTGGGCAGAAAAGGCCAGGTTCATGGGATTTCAGTTGGGAATGAGGGGCACATTGATAATTGCAATAGAGGCCGTATGTATTGGGCCTTGATTTAAAAAAAAAAAGTGTTGTACATTGTGCTAAGGATCCAAAACAGTGGGAGATTGAGATTAATAATGGTAGAGTAATAGATCAGGATGCAATACATATTTTAATAACTACATACCAGCTGAAAAATTTGAAATAGTTTTGTGTTTGATAAGAATATTTGGAGAGTGCTTATGGAACTTGAAGTTCAATTATCCCCTCCATAATTTCTGGCTTTATGATTGAATAAGACCCAGCCACCAAACTACATATAGGACTAGAATCTTACATTCTAATGTGTTCCAGAACACTTAGTTTAAGAACAATGACAAATACATGAGCCCTCTCAGAATGCACATGAGACCATGCACTGCTGTGCTCTGGGGCAGCACTGAGGCTGCTCTCCCATTCCATTCTCCAGCCTCCTCTGCACCCCTGTGTGATAGATGTACAGGACAGTTCCCTCAAAAGTAAAAGAAAAGCTTCACTGAGTAACCAACATGTTTTTTCAACTAGTTACCAAATTATATGACAGGTCATTCCCTTTTATTTAGGATGCAGATTTGTTAAGCAGAGAGGACCCTTTGATCCACTGATGCCCATTCTAATATGCTCCTTTCTTTTATTGCAGGGCAGGGGGACTGGGGATTGAACTCAGGACCTCACACTTGCCAGGCAGATGCTTGTGTCACTGAGCTAAATCACCAGCCCTCTATTGTGCTGTTTCATGGCATCTTTCCACCTTTGGTTGCAGTTTATCTGCCACTTATCATGTTTTTGATCACTTCACATGCTTCACATATACACTGCAATTATTTAATGATGTTAAGTTCAGAAATATATTTTGCATGTGTGTGTGATATTTTAATTCTTTATGACACATGAGAATGTCTTTTAAGGAAATTACTGAATAAAATCCAGGACCTAGTTCAAAAATGCCTAATTTTTAAAACATTAATCTGTATATTTCTATGAAAAAGAAAGAGATTTGCAATATCAAATATTGAGAGAATTGTCTGGTCTTGAAGACCTGAAACACCTTCCTCATCTTGTTCAGATCAATTCCATACTATGTTGTTTCTTGTGAATTCCCTGTATGTGAAGTTATGGACAACTATTTGGATGAAAAAAAGAGTCAATATGATAGATAATGAATATGTCCTATTGTCTAGTTTTTAAATTTATGTCTCTTACATTGCTTTCTTGTGTTCTGCTTGGTTCTGTTTTGTTGTGTTTAATTTTACCATTTTGATAAAATTGCATGTATGTTTAAGTGCGTAACATGGATGACCATATTACTGTTTTTGTTAGATCGTGGAGCAGAACTCTTAACATTCTGACTGTTTGAATGTTTATTTTGTATGTTTTCATTTTGTAATTTGAACAACTATTTCCAAAATGTCAGTATGTAATTTATCAATTAATGATTTCTTAGCAGTTTTTTGTTCTTTTCCCTTTTTCCTTGGAATTCTGTATTGTTACTACCTTTTATTATGGGTATTTTTTTTTGGTTTTGGCTTTTTTTCTCTTTAAATAAAATTTTAAAAATTAGAAAAAAACAAATATTCAGAGTTTTACAATCCATTGGTTTGATGTTTTTTATACTGATCAAAATATCTTTTTAATTAGAAATATAAGTTGATAAACTTTTGCAATTATTAAAACTCCACTGTTCACAAAAAATACAAAGAGGAAATCAATAACTGTAGTAAGATGAGCAAATGTGAGCAAACTTTGTGTTCTGGGAAAATAAAACTATTTGATCAATTCCTTCAAAACACTACTGTTAACAAATTTACCTTCAACCATGGTAACTTTCCTTCTGAATAAATTTTTCCTGATCCTACATCAACTACACTTATCTTTAGACATTTGCAGGAAAGCAAGAAGTTTACTCCTACTAGCTGGCCCAGACCCAGTATCAGTTGAATTGTATTATCATTTCAAGACACACACAGATGCACACACACACACACACACACACACACACACATACACACACAGCAAGAGAGAGACAGAGACAGACAGAGAGAGACAGAGACAGAGAGACAATTGACAGTTTCTATTTCATACTCACTTTCAAAGGAGTCTGTGAGGAGCCACAGCCTTAGCCATGTCTATTAAGCACTGACGAGTTTTCAAACACAGTGTACACACACAATCCCCACTTAACTCTCCCACTACACACTCATCCCAAATTACTTACTGGGCTCAGTTCACTGGGTTCAGGTAATTAAGGGCTGGGATCTCAGAACACCAGTACTCAGAGGCAGAGTTTCTGCACTCACAGATTAAGTCATTTTTAAACCATAGAAAGGAGTCCTGGAAACTTTTAAACAGCACCTGAGAAGCAGTTTCCACCTAATGACAAGAAGCATCTCAACTGCATACATGACATATTAACAGTTTCTCATGCTATGCTTTCCAGGTTTGCCCACAAAATCTTGGGTTCACCTTGCCCTCGGGCCTTGGTCTCCCAAGTAGCTGCGACTGCAGGCAGTGCATTGCTGGGCTCCTGCAGTTGTAAGACATCCTGAAGACTTTCCAGAACACCAAGAATCTGCTGCTGGCTACCTCCTCTTGGCTCCCAACCTCTGTTGGGACTGCAGGTTCCCTCTGATATCCTGCTCCTCAGTGTGGACACAGGGCACAGTCTGCAGCTTCTTCCTTTGCAGCTACTGCCCCTCTGCCCTCTCCCAGGTAGGGTACTCACCACGGGCAAACCTGGGTTGGCGGGCGGGTGGGTGGGCAGTGTGCTCTGTGCCATGCTGGGTTGGGTGTGCTCTGGGACAGCTGAGTTGGGTGGAGGAAACAGTACAGGGAGCCAGGGCGCAGGGTGCACAGGGTGCGGTTTGCTTTTGGGAGCCAGCGTGGTGCAGGTGTTGACCTCTGCCACTTCTTTGGGTGGGGATGCCTGTCAGGGCCAGATATGAATCCCATATTCAGCAGGCTGAGCAGCCCATTGGACAAGGACCAAGTCTCCCTTGGGCACCTAAAGACTCCCTATGCACCTAGGGGCAAGTCCATTACTCCTGCCTGCATGGCTTTTCCAAATACATAGACATCCCTGTTTCCAGCAGTGTCCCTGGCTGATGAAGACCTGCTCAGCCCACATGGCTTGCCCAAGCCAAGGGTGAAAGGATGATAGTGCTTTCCTGGACACTGACTGGGGGTTTGTGCACAAGTTCCATAAAATAAGGAACTGAAATTTTCCATGAAAATCTTCAGTATTATTCTTAGCAGGCCTCCAATGCACTTCCCTGTGCTGTTCTGAGGCTCCATAATCTCTAGAAAGTGACTATGGGCTTAGGAAAACAGCTGGGTTTCAACTCCAACATTTGCCCTCAGAAATGAATCCTTATATGGAGATATCTTCTGCTTGCCACACTAAACAGAAGTCATGCAAACAGCCAGTTATTTAAATAATGTTAGAAATTCTTATTAGTTGTTCACCCAATGCAGGAGAGTCCTAACAAAAGACTAAAGAAAGAAATTGATGGTACATAATTTTTTATAATATTGAAAATATCCTACTGCATATTTTTCAATAACTTGCTTTTGCAGACAATTATTCTTTTAGCATCCATTCTTAAAGAACCACAAAGATACAGACTTTTTGCCATGATTTATTGTAAGCTGCACATATGGCAGCTCTTTCAGACCGTGTTCTTAATAGCTCCTGAATAACAAGCTGGAGGCAAGTTTCAAGAGGGAACCTCCCTCTCTCCTTTAATTCCTTCCTCTCTGTCTCCCCATATATCAGGGAAGGACATGTGAAACAGAGAGAAAGAACATGAACAGGCAAAGCAAAACAACAAATGATTTGAATATACAGTTCTGGAATTACATATATAACTGAGAAGGCAGGGAATTTTCTCAATGATAAACATCTTGGGACCAAGGTTCATGTCCCAGCACAAAGGGTATGAAATGTAATATATATATATATATATATATATATATATATATATATATATATATATATATATATTGCAAAGCATATACCAAAAATCTATACATAAAAAACTGGATGATAACACTCTACAAGAAAATTTTACTTTGCTCTTGATAGTAATGTGAATGTCATCCTTTTTTCTCAGCATAATATGCTACATTTGATTTAGTAAACATAGAAAAGTTTTATGAGCAAAACTGGACTTTGCTTAAAGGTAAAGAATAGATATAATGTACATATAAAGAGACAATGCAATACTCAGGGTTACATTTGCCACCAAAGTAGGGTTTTGGGTTTTTTAATTTGTTTTATATTTTATTTGTTTTAGAAAATAAACTATAGCAAAGACATTTCCACCTTATTTTTAGTCTAATTTGCAAAATAGGTTAGTTTATGTTTTGTATGTTGAGAACAGTTTTTGCTAGGTAAATTTGAGTTAGTTCCAAACTTTTCCAAGCTGATCTTTAGTGCCATGAAATTTTTCTGGTACCCTGAGATTCACTTCACAGTGCTCACCTCTGCAACCATGAGATAAGGGGCCTGGCTTCTCCTCAAACTGGCAGCAGACTTTGGCATCCTCCATACAGTGATAGTTTCATAGTCCAAAATGCAAGACTTACATAATAATAGAGATTTGCCCCCATTTTCAAGAAATCATGGTAGGCCAGGCCTAAATAGATAACCAGATAAGATTCCCTGCCATATCTTTGAGAGGATGGTGTGTGAAGGTGTGAATGTGAAGCCAAAAGGTGCAGAGGCGATCCCAGGAAATTGGAGATGACAGGAACATGGAATATCTGGTAGGGATGCCACAGGTAGTGATGTCAGCCATTGTAAGAAAGAAGCCAAGGGACCCAAAATAAGCAAGATCACAGCACTGCAGCTTTCCAAACACTTTGGAGCTTACATCTCGCAACAACCTGCCCCAGGTGTCAAACATGGAGCTATAGGACTTAATGTTTGTCCTGCCGGGTGTCAGCTTTACTTTGGTTCTGTTCCTTTTCATCTGCCTGTCTCTCCCTTTTGGAATGGCAGAGTTTATCCTGGGCCATTGTGTGGGGGCGGCTTGCCCAGGTGAGGAAAGGCGATGGAGAAAGAACTCTGGGGATCAGGCTGATGGCGCAGATTCGATGTATTGCGGAAGTACAGGGAATATATAGGGTGGGTGCATAGGCGTGATGGAGGAGTGGTGAAGGGCAGGCTGAGGGAGGCCACAGGGTGGTACCAGAGCTGGGCAGCTCAGGCAGGGTGAGTCACTTGGTCTGCCAAGGACTTGGGATGTCTGAGTCTGCTCAGACCCTCTCCTTTGCCAGAGCCATCAACCAGACTCAGGGCCTCTGTCCCCCACATATTCTCCCCCTTTTTTTATTAATGCCAATTGTATGAATGTCATCATGGCTTGTTGGGAGTGTAGTATTTTAACCCAGGAGCACAGCATATACAGAACAACCCAATAAGTCCTACTAAAAAAAGAAGTCCCATGGTAAGGAGATTGGAAGGAGGAAAAGCACTGGAGGTTATGAAGGAGGTCTGTAAGGAGAGTATCAGTCAGCACAGGCACTTGGATAGAATCAATAGTTTGTATCTGGTCTGTAAGTTGTTAGTGGCTGTTTGTTCTTCAGGAGGGAGGAGACTTCGGGCTGGGCTGCAGGGTGCCTTAAAACATAAAAGAGAACCATTATTTTTCAATAATCATTGCTGTTTTAACATTTGAATACTTGTAGAATATTAGCAAATGGTTACATATTTTACATAGAAAATGTAGAAATCAAACCATGTACAATGTGATAGCATAAAAAACCATGATGACATTTTGTAACACACTTGAATTTTCATTTTGACATCAAATTTCTCCTTTTTGTTAATCATCCCTATCTAATACATAAAAAGATGTTACCTAACTTATTGCCATTTAGAGGGATATACATCTCGTAAGCATTTGTTAGAGGCAGAGGTCTGAATCTGAACCAAAATTTCTTTACCATAAATAATCCCTGTTTTACATTTTGGAAAACCAGTATATCTGGAAGCATGAATATATGAATACACCATGAAGTGAACAACAATCATTTGTCATAACCATATGAAAATCTTTATATGGGCATTTTTAAAATCAAAAACCTTTTGTATTATTTCTTTTAATGATGACTAATGTGAACATATTACAATAATATTTCTATATAACTTTAGTTGAGGTGTCTCTCATAAGGCTATGGAGATCACTGGGACCTCCAATCAATGAACAAGAGCTGGTAAAGTGTTACCAGGTGGACATTTTCTTATTCTTCAATTGAAATCCTGTCCAACAATTCCAAACCCAAGGGATATTTGTTTAATCATTTTTTTCTTAAGAAAACTCCAATCATAACACCTAACATATTATTTTTGAACAGTGAGAGACTCTCAAGTTATGATAAGCAGCGATGTATATTACATTTATACAACTGACTTTAACATCATTTTGACTAACTGGGAACCCAGGTGGAAGCATGTTTTGCAATTCTATAATTCAAATAAATCTTGATTAAATGATCTATAAATGCAAAGGAAAAGGAAAATTGCTGAGCTCAAAATAAAAAAGAACAGCTGTTCACAAACAGACAAATGGACAAACATGGACAGACAATCTGTACAGATTCAAACAGACGTAGAAACAGACGCAGCGTTGTCAGTGTCCAGGAGAACTCTCCAAGTTCCTGGTGGCTATTTTATACCCCTTTGCTCAACTAGCTTGCTTCTTATACCCCGTCTTCTCAGGGTTGAACTTCCTGTCACCTCTAGCACCCTATGCCCTCAGGGTGTTTCTCAGGCACCCCTGCCAGTTGGACATTCCTGTATGGGCACTTGTGCTATTGGCTCCACACATGTGAGTGACCACTAGCTCAGTGACTTCCAACAACAGCTTAGACTGGACAAACAGACAGACTCACAGGCAGACTAACATCTTACACAGAGTACACTCAAATATATTTTAGCCAAATTGAATTACACAACATTTTTTTTTACAATTGTAGAGTTTGTAAATTTAAATAGACTAGTCAGATTTGTTGTAGGTCCATTAATAGAGATCTCTTATCAAAGAATTTGAAGAAGACAAAATCTTATCCATAATTAACATATTTTTGCCATAGGACTTAGCATGCACTTCTATCATCTATTTGGAACTTTTTTTTATTTTTGATTACCATCACCTGGGCATCTTGGGTCAATTCTAGCTTCATCTTCTTCTATCAACTGTGGCATGGTCTCCAAGACATCACTGTCATAGGACTGAGTATCAGCTTTTTGAGAGGTAGAATCAACTCCTTTCCTGGGTTTGGGCCCATGAAATACCTGGACAGCACACACTGGCACCCAGATAAGCCATTTAGCTTTTCCTGGAAAAACATAAGCACACCCTCTACTCCACACTAGCACTGGACTGGGTGTTTTTATTATCCAGTAGGAAGATATTTCCAATGGACTCTTTTTAGACTTTATTTGATTGTATTATCTTTCTGCTGTCGTACTTACATCTTTATTAGAATTTAAATATTTTAAATGGTATATACTGCCAAATGAAATCTATTATGAGGTGAACTGTCTCCCTTTTTTTCTTTTGAAATTTAAATTTTGAGCACATTTAACTACTTTTAGACCTGAAGATTACAACAAATTTTTGTAGTAAGTTGTAAAGAAAACGGAAACTGCATTTTATATTAAGGTACTTTGGCCTCTCCTGTGACCTGCAGGTGGCGCTCCTGCTCTGGGCAGGAGGCCCGGCTGTTGTTGGGGATCTGAGGACCAGTGCAGTGTAAACTCTGGATTTATAAAGCATGTGCACAGGTGATAGGAAAACCAGAGTAGCTCGGGCAGGCCAGAGCCCTGTCTCACCTCTCTAATAAGTATCAGAAGATCCAAAATCTCTAGATACCTTTTCTGTACTTACAGATTTTCCAATTTTTATCAAGGGAAGAATAATCAATTGAGCAATACAATAATCTAAGGAGATTTGAACTGTGTTTTGAGTAGATTGAACCATAACCCTGATTTCGCCTTGCAGCTGAAACAAGCAACATTGTTTCTTTACCTTCCTTGTCTGGGTTGAACTCCAGGCTTAGTGGAGGCTTTGGTGCCCTCCCCTGCCTGGCGACCTGTGAGAAGCAGTGAGAGGAGCAGAAAGCAGCAGTTTCTATTAAGTAACCCTTTAAAATCTGTAGCGGACTGTCCAATGGTATCTCTCACAAGGGGCATTGTGGTTAGTTTGGGGTATAAAAAAGGCAAATTTTGGTTGGTCTTCAGGGTGTAGCGAGATGGAAAAGAAGCAATCCTTGACATCAGTACTTACAATTTGATGATTTTGGGGGCTGGCTGTAGGGAGGAGAACCTTGGTTGAGGGGCTCTCATCTTCATGATATGTTTGTTGACTTCTCTCAAATCATGGAGGAGTTGAAATTTGTCTTTGTCTTTTTTATATATAACAAATATGATTGTATTCCAGGGTCTGGTGGAAGGCACAATGTGTCCTTGTTGTAGCTTTATTATTCGTGTCTTTATTATTGTTGTGTCTTTATTATTACCTTTAGAGCTATAAATTATACCTTTAGAGCTTTAAATTTATGGGATGGCAAGAGCCATTGATCCACTCATTCAGACTGTTGTGTGTCCCATTGTAGCCAAATGGGCTATGGGTGAGCCACTGGCTCAGTTGCTTCTAAGAGGGGGATAGTTTTCAGTGGTTAGGTGTACTCCCATTTGATTTAAAATATCTCTTCCCCATAGTACCTGGGGTAGATATGAGAGGAGAAGGGGTTGGAAAAGCCCTCAATTGTTATTTTTTAAAATCTTTTTATTGTAACATTTGGCTTGTTTGTAGTGCCTGTTCATGGCTTGTGGCTCCCTGTACTATAGGGCCAGGATGGGTAGACCAAAAGCTGGAGTATGGATCATTTGGAAGGTGGGATAATTTTGTGCCTGAATCCAAAAGTACCATAATTTGAATCAGTCAATGTAAGTAAAACCTTATTTTGTGTGACTGGAATAGTGCAAAGAACCTGTGAGTTATGTTTGTTGTTTATTGGGTCCCTTTTTTGTTGCTGGGCTGAGGGTTGCCCTGTTTGGAGTTTAAAGAGTTGCCTTCTCTATCAGTCTTAGAGCAGCAGTCTTTCTCCCAGTGATAACCACATTTAAATTTGGGGCACACTGTAAGGGGCTTAGGTTTAGTGTCCCCTGTTTTGGGGCATTTTTTAGCAATGAGTTGAAAGGCAGTAACAGTTCCCAGTATTGGGTTAAGGTCCTATAGGAGATTTTACATTGTCTAGCCTGCGAAAGGGCAACAAGAGCCCATGCCTGTGGGTGCTACTCTTTGTGAGGTGCGGAGCTCATTGTGTGGGCAAAGGCCACTTACCTCACAGTGTTCCTGCACCAAGTCCCTGGTTCGGGCACCATGTGTGGGGGCAGCTTGTCCCAAAGAAGGGCAATGAAGAAAGAACTCTGGGGACCAGGCTGATGGTGCAGAGCTGATCTATTGCAGAAGTGCAGGGAATATATAGAGTGGGTGCGTAGGCATGATGGGGGATTGGTGAAGGGCTGGTGGAGAGAGGCCGTGGGATGGCGCCAGATATGGGCGGCTCAGGCAGGGCAAGTCACTTGGTCTGCCAAAGACTTGGGAGGTCTGAGTCTGCTCAGACCCTCTCCCTTGCCAGAGCCGTCAACCAGACCTCAGGATCTCTAACCCCTACACCATTGTATGTTGAAAGTGTTTATCTTCATTTTTATTTGTATTTTTAATGGGTTGACAGATAATAGTCTATTTTTAGTCTCAAATGAGTCTTTGGAGTTGGACTCACTGAAACAATGCTGAAACTATTAAAGATGCTGGTAACTGTTAGAGATGAATCAAGTACATTTTGTATAATGATGCTGACATGAGCTTTTGAGGGATCAATACAAATTTTAAGATTTAGATTTAAAATATCCTCCAAAATTCTCATCATTACATGTAAGATCTGGTCAGAAGGGCTAGTATTTTGAGAAGTGTATCTCTCTTCCTACTTCTTCATTTCTTTCTCTCCTCCCTGACTACCTTTGTCTCCCTATATGTCCCAACATCCTTTATGCCTTGGAATGAGGCAATTGTGGAATAACATTGCCTCAGTGGGCCATTAAGTGCACAGCCAATGATGCAACTATTGCTGCACATGAGCAAACTTGTGTGCCCCTGAGACTGCACTGTTAGTGTGGCTCATCCTGGTAGGATGAAATCAGGGAGGTTTCACTTTTCCAGGAGGAAGCAGGCTACATGTTCATTCTGTGATAGGATTGTGGCTGGCATCTACTTTTACCCCGTGGCTTTGAATAGCACACTAGGGTTCCCATTGCTACCAGAGATAAGGGAGTTGATGCTAAATCCACCTCCCATCCCAGGGAATAGTTCAAGCAGTCACAAAATCACTCCTTTCAGAATGGTGGCTCCAGTATGTGGCCAAGAGGTCACCAATGCCTTCAATGGCCAAGTAGAAATCTAAGGCTGCATTTCTACAGCATGTCTAAGTCATTCCTCTCAGATCCAAAAGACCACCTAATTGCCCACCAGGGGTTCCTCAGGCCAATCCCAAGTCCACTAATAGCAGCCTCCTCATCACTAGGCTCCAATGCAGGAAGACTTAAGAGCCCTTTCATAGCCTTAGGGTCTTGCTCCACTCATGGTTATCCACATACAACTGCATGTATGTTTAAGTGTGCAAAACAGATAACCATAGTACTAATTCTCTGTAAGTTCATCAAAAAGAATAGTTTGTACCATCATTGTTTGGTTGTCTGTTCATTTTTTATGCTTAAATTTTGTAAATTTAGCTACTACTTCTATGATAACAATGTGTAACATATTAACTAGTGTTGATTTGTTACTGTTTTTTGAAATTCTGTGTTATTTCTACCTTTTTTCTGTTTTGCTTTTTAAAAATTAAAAACAGAAAGCACAATACATACACACACACACACACACATACAAGGTAGCTAATATAATTGTACTGCTAGTTCTGTTGGCTCATAGAAAGAAACTGACTGCTTTTATTGTTTGGTCTGTTTTACATGCCTATATGTTATAGCCCTTTGAGGATAACTATATGCAATGTAGGGACTATAGTTAATTTCCTTTCAGCTTGTTTTGAAGTCTTGTGTAATTTTTAAGGTTTCATTGTGTTTTTATTGACATGCTTTCTTTTAATCTCTTTAAAATGAAAAAAATACCTGAACATTTCCTCATAGGAGTGCCTTCATTATGTCCTAAAAATTTTGGTATGATACATTTGTTGTATGATTTAGCTATCTAACTGTATTTTTGCTTCCTTGTTTTCTTTTATGTGAGCCCTTTATTTAAGACAGTACTTTTTTTATTTTCTATGAGTTTAATTTTCTATGAGTATAATTTCAGTGTTTTATCATTAATTTTTACTTTTCTTACACAAGCATCTGACAGCACACTAGGGTTCCTTACACAAGCATCTGATAGCACACTAGGGTTCCCATTGCTACCAGAAATAAGGGAGTTGATGCTAAATCAACTAAATGCTAAATTATAAGTTCAATTCTCTTCTATGTTTACTTAAGGTTTCTTTATTGACCAGAATGTGGTTTATTTGTAGAAAGTTCCAATTGCTGATGAGAAAAATCTATATTCTGTTGTCATTGGGTAGAATATCTGCTGATATCCCCTAAATCCATTTCTTCAAAGGTTTTATTCAACTCTGATCTTTGCTGTCTAGATGACCAATCTATTTTTGATAGTGGGGTATTAAGATCTCCCATGATAATTGTGGCTATAACTACCTGGCTGTACATTGAGTAGTGTTTCTTTAGTAGTTGTGCTGTTGTGTGGTGTTGTTTGGGGTGTAATTGTTGCCTTAACCAGTATGTAGTAACCATCTTTGAATTTTTTGATAAGTTATGGCTTAAAGTTCACTTTGTCTGAAAATAGCATAGCTATATCTGATTTTTTCAGATTCTCATTGCATGGGATATTATTTTCCATTGATTGATTTATAGTCTATGGGTTCCTTTTTGGGATAAATGTCTCTTTTATATAATATACTATCAGATTTTATTCTTTCATTCATTCTGGCATTTGTGCATTTGATTCACATTGAGAGTTACTATTGAGAGTTATCAACATAGTCCTGCCATTACATTATTTTTCTGTCACTGATTCCTCATATTTTTCTTTTACATACCTGCTCTTGATAGATTGTACACAAATTTACTAGAATTATTGTTATTTGTAGTTTCATCATCTGTTTCTAGGGTGCCCTTGAGAGTTTGGAAGTGCTTGTTTGGTGGTTATGTATTTTTTGGTACTCTTCATCATATTATCTTGTTTCCCTATCACTTTTGAAAGATACAAAAATTTTAGAGGGCTTGAAACATGTCATTTCAAACTCTTCTGGACTTTAAGCTCTGTGTTAAGAAATTTCCAGTAATTCTGACAAGTTTTCATCAGAAGCAATTTGTTGTTTTCTGTATGTGCTGCTACAATTCTGTTCTTATGTGCAACTTCTGGGATTTTGACTATGATGTGTCATAGTGAGGTTCTTTCCTCTTTGTAGCTATTTGGGTTCTTCATGCCTCACTCATATCTATGTTACATTCTTTTCTGTTATTTCAACTAACAGTTTTTATGCCATTTGCTTTGTCTTCAATTCTTCAAGAATTCCACTTCATCTTAGATGAATCTTTCCATCATCTAATAACTGTTGGATCCATTTATCATATACTCTTGTAGTTTCAATGTATCTCTGGTTAATCAGTCAGCAACAACAAAATCATTTTCTAGTCCTGACACTATCCTCACATTGGTCACTTCTGCTGCTCACACCTTCAATAGAATTTTTAAATTAAGAGTCATATGGAAATAAAGTGAACAAGTAGCAGAGGGTTTGTCCAGGGATAGATAAAACAGTAAGACACAAGTCTAGAATCTCTAGAATGGGCAAGAATCTTGG
>PVJX010043929.1:0-13408 GCA_004027295.1 Dolichotis patagonum
TTTGACATTGGCCATGTGAGTCAAAGTTCCTGTGATAGTGAAATGGAGCAAGAATTGACTGATGCAGACACAGGGAATGCAGACTCCCTTGATTCAGATGACAAAAAAAAAGCAGTGTGAGAACATATTTGATTAGTAGAAATAGTACAAGTGGTCATGTAACCAAATTTAATTCTATGTGAGAACTAGATCCAAAAATATAGTGAGAATCTTGGCAGGGGCAAAACCTACTGGATGGAATGTGACCACTGCCATTCACTGTTGGAAATTATGATAGACAAAATGCTACAGGATATTGTGAAATACACAAATGGTGAAATACAAGTAAAAATTTCCTATATGCATCAACAACCATACTTCAAAATGTATTTGTTATGACACCTCACTAGCTGAACTGAAAGCATTCATAGGTCTAGTGCATTTAGCAGGGCTTTCTGCTTGTAATCACAGAAAGACTTACGGAAAGTGATGGGGGTGGGCTTGAGGTTTGTAGAATAAGGATGACAGTGAGGAGACTTGGTGTCCTTAAAATTGCCTGAGGTTTGATGACAAAACCACTCACCAGGAAAGAAAAAAAAGCTGATAATCTGGGTGTATCTGCTCATGGCTTGGAAGATTTGTGGGTAATTGTCAAGCAATTTATATACTACCTGGATACATGACCACTGATGAACATGTTGCAGCATCTCATGGTTGCTGTAGCTTCCAGCAGTATATTCCCAAAAAAACCTTTCAAAGATGGCAAAAAAATTATGCCCTTGCAGATGCAAAGATTTATTATGTTTTCAGTTTAGAAATGTATCCTGAAGCTCAACCACCACGTCCTTATTCATATAGTAATAAACCCAACGATGTTGTGAAGAGACTTCTTGTTTTCATTTCTCAAACTAATCAGAATGTCACATTGAACAATTGGTTTACCAGTTTCCAATTGATGTTATAGTTTCTAACGGAGCACAAGTTGACCAGTATAGGAACCATATTCAGGAACAAAGCAGCAATCCCAAATACAATATTATAATTTCGAAACAAAGAATTGTACAATTTTTGGATTTCAGAAAGAAAGAACATTGGCCTCATATATGGCAAAGAAAAACTGATACTGTCGATGTGAACATTGCACCCTGACAGAAATATTGATAAAGAATCCTTAACAAAATGGAAGCCTGAGATCCTACCTTTCTACAATAAAACCAAAGGCAGGGGAGATGTTGTTGATGAGTTGGCAGCAATCATGACGTCTCTAGAAACACAAAGCACTGGCCAATTGTTGTGTTTTATTCGATCCTCAACATGTGTGGCATAAAGAGTTTGATGGCTTATAAAGAAAATAACAAGTGCAAAATATTGCAGAGAAATTTTCTTAGAAGATTGGGTCTGGACTTCATAAAGTATCATTTACAGCTGAGGAAAACAAAATGTTTCTCCCAGAACAATATATAAAAAAAACTGTGGCACATACTTGTGAGTTGACGGGTAAACAGGCGGCATCACAAATACCTATCATGACAGGAAGAAAACAAAAAAGATCTCGACTGTGCCCTATTAAGAAAGGACAGGAAAACAGACCACACATACTATCAGTGTAAGCAATACTTGTGTATGAAATGTGCAGTTGTCACCTGTGAGGACTGCCTTGGGTGGGACAGTTGAAACAAAGATTGTTTCCATCATAGACTTTTGCTTGTATTCACACTGTAGTTCACATAGGTTTTTATTTCTGATGTTATCTTTTAGGCAAACTGATGTGAAAATACTGAGGTCTAGCTAAGCACTCATTACATATTTGATATTTTATTTTATTGATATCTGATTTTTCTGTGAAGTGCACATTGTAAAATATAGTAGGAAGCTCCTGAGAAAACAAGAAACTAAGCGAGTGACAAGAATGGCCTGCCACATAGGAAAGGAAAGCTAACCACCTGTGCTGTCCATGTGAGTGAGATGTGTGCATGGTGCAGGCAGTTGTCATGTGTGAAGGCTGCCTTGAGCATGACCATGGAAGCAGAGCTATTTTTGATGTAGTGATCTATTGGTATTTTCATTGTAGTTCAATAGGTTTTTATTTCTGTTAAGTTTTGCAGGCAAGAACACAGCTGATGTGGGAATGTTGATGTTTACTCTAAACTCACAATACATATTAAGAATCTAATACTTTATTGATATTTTATGTTCCTGTTTACACATTGTATAATGATAAGAACCTCCTGAAAAGACAATGAGATTGGCAAGATATCAAGTATTTCCTACAAAAAGGATAGGAAATCAAAACACAGTGTGATAGGTGTGTATGAGATTTGCTGCTGTCATGCGTCAAGGTGGCTTTAGGTGTGATAATTGAAGTAAAGATTATTTCTTTGTAGAAGTCTATTGGTATTTTCATGGCAGTTCATGTGGGAATATATTTCTGTTGTAATTTTTTAGGCTTTGTACACCAAAAAACAATTGATGTTGAAATTTTTGATTATAAACAATAAATATTAAAAATTCAACACTTTATTTTTTATATTTTTCCTGTTGAGCATTCATTGTTTAATGTAATAAAATCATAAAATTATATTAATAATTCATCATAGAAATATTTAAAGAATATATAGGGGTATTATACAGCCATCATAATATGCCTGTATGACAAAATTGGTATTATGCTTCATAGGTTACACACAGTGGTCCTCACTGACCCTCGTGGTCCCCTTCACATGCTCCTTTCAGAGCCCAGAACTGCTATGGAAAATTTGCTGACACTGTGTTCTCCAACTCTGTTCCTCCGGGCTTCACCTCCTCAGCTCCAGATTGTCTTGCTATCTATCTCCAAAACATTCACTTTTAGACATCTCTTAGGTGTGAACTAGAATCCATTATCTCCTATATCTTCCATGTCTCTATGCTTTTGTGAATGTTGCTCCCTTTTCTCTAACTTTGTGAACTTCCATTCATTTATCAAGCTTTAGCTTGAATTTTATCTCTTCTGTGAAGCCTTCATGTCTTAGGTAATTTTCTCACTGCTGAGACAAATATACAACACCCAAGTTAAAGGGGAAAAGGTTTATTTGGCTCACAGTTTGTAGAAGCTTCAGTCCACAATCATCCAGGCCCAAATTCCAAAGCAAGGTGGCACATAGCAGAGGGTGATAGTTCATGGTGAAGAGGGGTAGGAGAGGAAGGAGAGAAAGGGCCAGAAGAGAGAGAGAGAGAGAGAGAGAAGCCTCTTTTGGTCCCTTATATTTTTCAATTTCTAGGATTTGGGTGGTGCCAATCCAATCATCAGACTGATCCAGCAATCACTCACCCTTAATCCCAGAACCCTTAATTCTGGCATAAACCACAAATCCATCACAAACTCTAGATTCAACTACCTCTGGAAAAGCCCCATCCAAAAGTACATGAGGCTTTGGCGGAACCTCTGTGCACAAACCGTAACACTTCATGAAGTATTTGGTTTAGATAGTGAATTGCCTTCTGGGATCCCAAGCACTTTACTTATTTCCTTTCACACACTATCACATCATACTTAATTATTTTTATGAAGGTTACCAGGTTGTCTTGCTTTTCATATCCAGTGCTTAGTGAGCTTGCAATGAATGTTCACTGGATGGAAGAGGATAATAGCAGGTAGTACTTTTCTTGTGCTTATTGGATATGAGGAACTGCCCCAGGGTTGTATTTTGTATTTGTAACAATTTTCACCTCAACAATAAACCACTTGTGATAGACACAGTACAATGCCAATCTTTAAAATGGATAAACTGAGGTAAGGATTTGAGTAACTTACTCAAGGTCACACAGAAACCAAATGGCAGAGCTGGGATTAGAACCCAGGCATCCTGTTTACAAAATCTATGTTCTTAACCACTATGGTATATTGACACTGAGAGGTAACTTGATATTCTATTTCCCTCTCCCATGCTCTTGAAATTCCACTGCTAGTAAGGGAATATACCAAATTGCTCTTTGACTTTGCCCACAGGAAATGATTTTCTTCAAGGTAATTAAGTTTATTGTTTACCTGCCCAAGAATTAGTCAATTGACTCTGCAGCTTAAATTTGACTTTACTCAAAGGTTACATTACTCTCACGTGAATTCATTCATAAACCTCTATTGACAACCTCCTGTTTTAGTTACTTTTATTGTTTCTGGGACAAAATGCCCAATATACACAAGTTAAAAGATGAAAAGTTTATTTCAGCTCATAGTTTGTAGAGGTTTCAGTCCCTAGTCAGCTGGCTCTGAGGCAGGGTAACAAGGCAGAGAGGCATCAAGAAGCAGAAACAGTTCATGGCAGGAAAAAGAGAGCAAAAGCAGCATCAGCAAGCTTGTCTTCCCTTTCTCCCTTAATATCCTGTCCAGGCTACAAGCCTATAGATTGGTGCCATCTACTCCCAGAGTGGGGCTTCTGTTATCCATAGCCCTGAACTGTGCTAAAGTAGTCAGTGGACTAATCTAGATCCATCAGGCTCTGAAAAACCCCACCTATGAGCACATGAAGCTTTGGGGGACATCTAGATACAAGACATAACACCTACTGTCTTCCAGACAAAGATCTGAGCATTGAAGATAACAGGTGAGTCAGAAATGAATCCTGTCTCCTTGTGCAAAATTGAGGGATAATGACATTTTATACTTTCCATACAGCCTCATTATTAAATCCTCCAAAGCCTGTGTGCCTACTAGCTTCTGGCTAAATAAGAGTTGAGATAAATCTAAGATGTTGCCTGCTTTAGTCAGGGTTCTTCAGAGAAACAGAACCAATAGGATAATTGAAGATACATACTGATATTGAGCTATATGTATATAAAATATGTAGATAGATAGAAGATAGATAGATGATAGATAAATAGATAACTTACAGGCTATTTTATATGCCATGACTTAAATTTATTAAGAAAACACACACACACACACACACACACAGAGACAGAAAGAGAGAGAGACAGAGAGACAGAGAGACAGAGAGAGAGAGAGAAACAGACAGATTTTCAGAAATTGGCATACAGTATTGTAGGGACTGGCAAATATGAAATTTCTGGGAAAAGCTAGCAGGCTAAAAACTCAGCTAAGAGTTGACATTACAGTCTGTAACCCACAATTCCCAAGAAATTTAGGCAGTGTTTCTATATGAAACCCTGAAGCAAAATTTCTTGTTTTAAGGAAATCTCAGTCTTTGGTGTTAAGATTTTCAACTTATCAGGTGAATGCCAATCGTATCATGGAAGGTAACATGCTCTACTTAAAATCTACCAATGCCAAATATTCATTGCACTGAAAAACACCTTAATAACAACATCTAAACTATTTTTTGACATCATCGTCCAGCCAAATGGTACATTAAATTAACTATCACATAGTTCACTAACCATAGGTGCCCAAAGTTGGGGTGTAGTAGAAGATCCTCCTCCACAAGCTAGTATACTTCTGTTTGTTAGTTGCTCAGGCAATAGTTTCTGCTCCAGTTCGGGTTACTTCTGTCTCTTAGAAATGGCTGGTCTCTGTGATGCATAACTGGTCTCTGTGTTGTATATTGTAAGAACCAGTCCCCAGCTGACAAGTCATTCTGCCCCTGTACTTCCTGCTTGCTCATCCTATGTAAACGCTAGACCACTGGAGATCAGGACCTGGTATTTTGGGAATGATCCTGATCAGTGCCTGTTGATGTAAATGTCTGCTCCAAATCTTGGGTGTCATTTCAATGTTTTTGTTTGCACTAGCAGGAAAGAGAAAACCTTAAAATTGGCAAATATACGAGATGTGATTTAAAAAATACAGTGGATATTGAATTTAAAAAAAAAACTTATTAAAGTAAAAGTGACATATTTTCCCTCACTTCGAGTACATTTATCCCATTATTTTGGCTCTTTCTGAAGCAGTTTTTGAATTCCTCTTTTGTGAATCTTTTTAGTTCCAGTATTGTGGCTTCCTTAATATCCTGAATTGATTAAAAATGTTTACCTTTTGGCTAGTTTGACTTTAGGAAAGAGCTAGAATCACACAGTGCTAGATCCACTGAACGTGGTGAGCGAGGACACGTTTGTTTTCAGAGTCTGCCTTTCTATTCCGTGGCACTGGGAAGCAGACTCACCATAGTTTTGATCATAGTTTATAAAACACACTCACAAAAGAGGGCACCCAGAACTGCTTCAGAAAACAGTGAGGATGATGGGATAAGTGTGTTCAAAGCAAGAAGGAATATCCTGAGGACAATTAATGACAAGATAGCCTTTTTGCAATAATTCTTTTAAAGATTCACCATGTATTTTGATCATCCTGCTATACCACCTCTGATTGAGGAAAAGCATTAATTTAGAGGATATTTTGTATTTCATGGCTTAAATTTAATAAGAACATGTTTAAAACTGCCTTGTTTTATTTTGCTTTCAAATATGTAAAGTTAATATGACCTCTCTCCAATGTCTTCAAATAACCCTTCTCTGTCAAACAATTGCTTTTGCTTTCTACCTATTAGAATGTCCTTCTTGTTATCACATATGTCAACATCATGAAAGACATTAATCAAAACACCTGAACCATGCTATGTTTTTTGACTCTTCTCATTTAGCTATAAGTTTTTGATGCAGTATAACTCATAAAACTATAGAACTTTAGATCTTTAAGGGACAGTTAGTGACCAATACAACAAAATTTCTTTACTATAATATTGAGGAAACTGGATGCAGTGATTCTTGAATCTGGGATGAAACATGAAATAGAATTTAGGTCTACTCTTTGCTAGTTTTGGGAATTTTAAATGTGGTAGGTGGGAAAGATAACTGCATTTCAGAAATTACAAGTCTCATAGAAGTCACACGTTGTGCTAGATATGTCTGTGTTTGTGGCTGTGCCAATCTCTAACTCTATCTCTTTGTCTCTATGTCTCTGTGTCTCTATATCTCTACATCCCTATGCCCTTATATCGCTATATAACTAGGTGGAACTTGATCAAGATTTTTAAAGTCCCTGAGCCTTGGTTTTCTTTACTTGTTAAATAGCTTAAATCAGTGCTTCTGAAATGCTGATATGCCTACAAAATACCTATGGATCTGGTTAACACGTAGTTTCTGATTCACAGGGTTTGACTTGTGATTCTGCATTTCTAACCAGCTTCTAGATGGTACCTCTTTTGCTGTACTCTTGAGTGAAAGGCATATATAACCTGGAGACCACTTCAGGCTTCATAATTCTATGATGTGGTGACTCTATGACTGTCAGAAGTGTGTAAAATGGACAATGGAAGAAAAATTCACTTTTATTTATGATTCTCTGTACACTTTTTTTTCACAGGTTTTTGTTTTCTGCATGCAGTCACCATATATTCTGCTTTGCCTCAGAAGGTCTTGGTTTGTAATACTTTCCCACTGTGATGAATAATAGAGATCTTTATGCTCTCAAAATTGCTTTAGTTCGTACTATAAATTACACGGTCACTCATCTTCTAGCTTTCTTTTGCTCCCTTATCTATGTTCAGAGAAAACAGAATGCATTAGATTATACTGTTTGCATATTTCAAACCAAGGAATAAAGCACGACCCAGATAGTTTTCCTACACAGTTTGTCAGAACCCCATGATTTGTGAATTTCTATTTTCTTTCCTTACCAACAACAGTCTCGTTTCAGGGATTTTTTGATCAGAGACTCTTACATTCAGCCCTCCCAAGATGTGGATCCTGGGAAAAACTGCATGCTGTTTGTTTTGTGGTGACCAGCAGCAAAGATTCCTCAGAAGATTAAAAGCTAAATGGAAAATACCTCATGAGTGACTTTCCCACTTCCTATTCTCACAGAATCATGGTCTGCGTATACAATTCCCAAGTTCAGGGGGAGCCTCCAGGAATTAGGTTCTGCAGTCACGTAACTAAAGGTGCCTCTCAAAGCACTTATACAGGGTTTCAACCCCAAAGTACCAGTGACACACCTGCCTCTGTAGTTCCCCTGCCTAAACTCTGTCTTAGTGCATCCCAAAGACTCTCTTTCAAAGGAACAAATTCCCAAGGGCTTCAAAATCTGTTATTAACTACCATCTTATATCAATAAGTTAATGCCCTTTTGCATTCATTCATTCATTCATTCATTCATTTAATAAGTGTTTACTAAGTGCCTACTATATGCCAAGAAGCATATGACTGTTTACTTAACAGCAGAAATTAAGAATTAGATAAAGGTGTAGTCCCTGACTAAAAGAAGGTAGGAGATAGTGATGGGTGTTGATGTAATATTGGAGGAGTAAGAATGCAACATCCTTTTCCTCTACATTGATTTTTTCCTGTGTGAAGAAGACAAAGAGAGGGATGTAATTAATAACAATGACAAAACACTAGCTCACTGTTCATTTCCTTGTCTTTGTTATTTACAGAGGATGTTGGGTCACTGAAGCTGTCTTGACCACTCGTTGGAGCTCATTCTTTGTGTGAGTCAGCTTTTCATCACTGCAACAAAATACCTGAGAAAGTCAACTTAAAACAAGGAAAGATTTACTCTGTTTCATTGACTGAGAAGTTGGGCCTGTAGTGAGGTAAAGCATCATGGAGAGAGAACGAGGTGAAGTAAAGTTACTCATCTTGTGGTGACCAGTTAGCAAAGAGCTAGAGAGAGGAAGGGACCGCCCGCGATCACAATATCTACTTCAGGAACAGCTCCCAGCAACCTCACTTCCTTCTACTAGCCCCACCTCTAAAATCAGCTCTGGTGAGTTTGCTTTGGTCACTTGTATGTATGTAACAAGATGTGATTCCTTGACAGCCTAAGGCAGTCTGTAAAAGCACAATCACACTCAGGAGCTTAAAAACCATATGGAAACTGGCTCATTATCCTGACCCATCCTGACCCATCCTGACCCAAGAACCTCAGTTTATTGGTAGCAGTAACACCAAAATAAAGCTACCAATATGGAGGAAGCTTAGCATAGTGCTCAATAGGGCAAACTCTGCAACCAGTTTACCTGGAATTAAATCATAGGGACTACTTCTGCATAGTTAGATGACTTGAAATGTGTGTTTGGGCTTTTTTTTCTTTTTTCTTTTCTTTTTCTTTTTTTTTCCATTTTTCTCCAGAATAGATACTGAACCCAGGGTCTCATCATTCTAGGCAAATGCTGTACCATCAAGCTACATTCCCAGTTCTGAGTGTATTATTAAACCTCTTTTCACTTTAGGATTTTCTATCAAGTGGCACTAATAGTATTTGGCTCATAGTATTGATGTAAGCATTGAGCAAGATCATATGCATAAAACTGTGATACATGTATTACAAATGTAAGTGCTATGTAAGGTAACTATGGACTGAGCATTTATTGTATTCTTATTTTTATCTCCTTTAATATTCAAAACTATATACAGAATCTCTTGAAATATTTAAGAATATGTAGAATCTACTGAATCTATAGAAATCACCTTTTTACAAATGAAAAAGCTTAAACTTTGAGAGGTTAGTAAATCCTCTAAGAAACTTAAGAAAGGTAAAACAATGTGAAACTAGCCTGAAAATTCAGGCTTTCCAATTCAAATATACACTGGGCTTTATCATTTGACTTAATGTTGAAGTACTATAAAGCCCAGTTCACAAATGTGGACAAACTGCTAGACCAGATATGGTATTATTACTGGTATTATTATTGGCAGTACAGAAAATGATGGCTGCAAAGCAAATCTTCATTGTGAGAACAAGTGGGTGGCTGGAATTTTGGCAGTTATGTCAGTAGTGAAGGTGCAGTATATTGGGTAGAAGATGAAGGGACAGCTCTGAGAGGCGACGTCATGATGGGTTTCCAGGTCAGAAGCACAGGAGACCGCTTTGTTTGTGGGTTTAGCTTTTTGAGACAGAGTATTCCTATGGAGTTCAGGGTGGCCTTGAACTCACTCTGTAGCCAAGGCTTGCCTCAAATTCATGGCAATTCTCTCGCCTCGATCTTCTGAATGCTGGGATTATGGGCGTGCACCGACATACCCAGCTGGGGAGAGCACTTTGGAACTGGGTCAGTAGATCCAAATGCAATAAAACTGACAAAATAAGAAAAGCCCTTTTCATTTGAGAAAAACATAAAGCTGTGCTTCATTAAGCTTCTCTTCTTGGAGTTCCATATTGCATACAGAATAGTAGATAAAAGAGCAAAGGACTAAATCAAAGAATACAAAAGCAGAAAAATGGAAAAAGAAGAAAAATAATCAACAGTTCTGCCATGGTTTGGATATGGTTTGAGCATGGTTCTCATGTGTTGAAATCTAACCCCTATTGTTAGGTATTAGGAGGTATGGTGTTAAGAGTGGGGCCTTGGGGAAGTGCTTAAGATTAGATAAAATCATTAGAATGGAGCCTCCATATCTGAATCATGGTAACTTTATAAGAAAAGGGAGAGGTCACAAGAGACACACACACAGGTGACCTCCCTGTCTCTTGCCATGTTATGCCATTAGCCATTTTGGGATTGTGTTAGCAAGGTCCTCATCAAGTGTGGCCCCTGACCTTGTGACTCCTGAACTATGAGCCAAAATATGCCTCTTTTCTTTAAAACTTATCTAGCCTGTGGCATTGTGTTATTAGCAACAGAAAACAGATAAAGACAAGAGCTAATGGGAAATTCAACCACAAAGTAGATTTCAATCCACTACATCTGCCATTTGGGATGCAAGGGACTTTCCTTGAGTCATTAATGGTAAATCCAGGAAATATTTTAATGGAAGTTCTCTAAATCAATGTGATATTTTGTGGAATCTCCCCACTAACTAATAGTGCTTCTAGTTGTATTGTGTACTTAGCAAGGTGGGTGTGCTCACAAACCTGTTTATGTTACTGTACTTGTTATTATAAGTATATGATTTAATTAAGTACTACATAAACTGATTACAAGAGTAGTTCCTGCAAAAACCAAATTGAATGATTTGAGAGAATTAACAAATGAGTCACTAAAGTATGTGCTATCCAATTAGATGTGGAAAAGATAATTGCAAAAGAGGAAAAAATTGAAAACTTAAAGGATACTGTATCCCACTTGTTTCACAAGTGTCTCCCACTATCTGCCTTAATTTTAAAGAAACAAAACTGGAACTCACAAACAGCACAATGAGTACAATTGTTTTATGTTCACTGATGTGAAATCTCATCAGCTAAATGATTCAGGTCTACTCAATGGGAGTCTTATTGACATCAATGCTATGTTGCCTCATTTACCCAGACTGTGCAGCATTGAGATGTTTGGCTTCTTTGATCTATACCTGCTGTACTCTATATGTCCTTGACATTGAGACAACTGAAAAACCCTCCTTTCCCAGTGCCAAATACTCCTCATAATAAACACAATCACTTTAGTGCCCAGTACCAACAAATATGTGTACCTAAGAGTTTGACCCAACCTTGAAAGATTAGAAAATAGCTTTATACTTAATGTGTTTTAAATAAATATAATATTTTGAAGATATATGTTATGGTTTGTGTCTAGGGGGTCCCCCTAAACCTCATGCAATCATGGAGGTGACTGAATCTAGTGTTTGTGATTGGTTCGTTGCCTAGCACTGGGATTAGCAGTATGAATGCTGCACCCACCCAGGGGCCAAGCCAGAATGCAATATAAGGGAGGGAAGAAGTTGTGTTTTTTTTGCTCTTTTGCCCTTTTTGCTCTTGCTGTTTGCAGCCACCATGAATGTTGCCCCTCATCCATGCCACCCTGTCTTGGAGCCAACTTAGTATGGACTGAAACTTCCAAAACTGTAAGATAAATAAACCTTTCCTTCCCTGATTTGGGGCATCAGCCATTTTGTCTCAGAAACAAGAGAAAAGTAACCAAGATAACATATAAACATTTTTTCATGATTTCTGTTCTAATTATCTTCCTGTGACTCACTAATTTTTCTTTAAAGGGTCTTCTCTTATATCTGATTATGTGGACCCTTTTGCAAAACAGCAGTGTCACAGGAGTTACAAATATGATAACAGGAAGCTACTGAAGGAACTAGTTTTAACCTGGACAGGCAATAGCTCAGAAAGATAAAATGATTGATCTGACATGTATAAAGAACTATTCTGTTTGAAAGGAATTATATTTCTTCTGTATGCCTTCACATAGAATATTCCAGAAGTAACTGTTAAATGAATTGAACAGACTATAATAAAAACAAAATGTATAATAGAAAGAATAAAAGCTTTAGTGCCATACAAACTTGAACATAAATCCTGACTCCAACTCTTCATCTTATTGATATATATATATATATATATATTCCTCAAGTTTCTATTTTCCTCCATAAAACTATAATAATATTTAACTGAAAGGGTTATAAAAAAAACAAAGTAGTCTATCCTAAGTTATTTAGTACAATTTCTGACATATCCTAGGCACACAATAAATTATAGTTTCTTCCTCATTATCTCTGTTCCTTGAGGTAAAAACAGGGAAAAAAGACAATTGTCTGTTTAAACTCACTATAGCTTAGAGCTTTTGTAGTTTAAGATATGGATAGAATGATAAAAATGGCTTCAGTATTAAATCCTTACTATATGGAAGATATTGCTGACACTGTTTCTTTCCTACAGAAAGTCAGTGTCTTCCTTCTTCCTTGTTGTCTGCTTCTGTCTGCCCTATTGGTTTTAGACTTGCAATGTGGGCAGAACTAAGACCTTGGCATTTACAAGTCTAGGCCTGCCTCTCCCAAAGGCACTGACTGTTGTCATACAAAAGCATACACTGGATCTCATAAGAATGAGATACACAGGGTACAACTTTCCGGTAAGGTTGACTGGGAGGCTTCCAAGAATACATTTTTCTCTCTAGTAAGAGAAAGGTAAATGAAGATAAGCTCTCTGCTTGGTGTCCCATCCTCAGTTAGAATGAAGTAGTTAGTGCAATACAATGAGCAAAAGGTCAGGGGAATCACAGACACCATCCCAAAGCAATGAACAAATACCACAACCATCTTTCCTCATTTATTATATATATAAGAATAAATCTTTATTGGTTTAAGCCATTATCCACTTGGTGTCTCTTGTTATCAGTTTATTGTATTCTGACACATGTCAATAATGAAACTGAGAACTCGGGAGAAGACAAGATGGCGGACTGCTAGGTAGCAGGAGAGAGACCCTCTCTGAGAGAGACAGCTCAAATGCCAGAATAAAAAACCCTGGAGAGACACAAACAGAGAGAGATGGATTCTCACAACCCACGAAGAAACTAAAGCGCAAAAGACCCCTCAAATATGAGGTCCTGGGGCTACTATTATGAAGATAAGATCAGCGAGCACGACACCCTCCTGAGCCACCTGAATTCCTGCCCAAACCGAACAAGCGATCCACGCCAAAGTGACTGGCTTGAGCCGCCGGAGCGTAGAGCTGAACAGCCCTGCATGCAGCTTGCCCAGACTGGCCCTGCACACGACCCACCCAGAGGCACTGTGAATTCCCACCATCGCCAAGTTGACGTCAGAGGTC
>PVJX010043930.1:0-13427 GCA_004027295.1 Dolichotis patagonum
AATTCTTTCACTCTATGCATGGCTTTATACTATTGTGTTATGTTTGATATTACTGTATTTGAAACTATGCTCAACTATAGCAGAGTAAGAGATATGGTGTTAGCTACTGTTGATGTCCAGTTGTCTTAATGTAAAGTACTGTATTGCCTATGTTGTCCTGTTCTGATCTGCTCTGTACTGCCCCCTTTTGTTTTATTCTCTTTCAAATAAAAAAAAATAAAATGCATGAGGAGCTCACATGTGTTTTCAAACTTCTTGTAAGTGATATGGCAGCTAAAGTTTGAAAACGTCAGTTTGTGAAAGATCAGGATCCTGACTAAGCGACCTTTTAATCCTTATACTTGGCACAGTGCCCAGAATATACCAATTTCATCCCTCTTGGATGGATGAATGGAGGATGCATGGGTAGGGATAGCAATGCATGCAAAAGGCTGTGCACTAAAGGTTCAGGCCCACGGAAAGGACATCATGTGCCATCAGGACCTGTGTACAAAACCTAATCTTCTAGCTTTTTTCTTCTGCTCAGAAAATGGCATTCTAGAATAGTTACCTGATACCAACAAAGTGAAATACTCTTAGAGTTGATAATTATTGATGGTATTTTACATGTTAGATATCATGTCATCATCTGGAATGGAAAGTGCAGCATTTTCTTTCTTTTAGTTCCCACTGGCTATGTGCTTTCATGAGCTTTATTTCTGTGCCTTAGACAAGTAGCGAAGTGATAGAATGCAGTTGGGCATGTGCCAGGACTAACAATTCGGCCAAGATGGTAAGGGTGAGGGAAGAGAGGAGACAAGAGGACACTGCAGATTGTGTGTTCTTTAGTTCCAAGCATGTTACAGGGTGCCTGCAGCATGGAGGTGGGAGGGCAGGAAAATGACCTCCTTTCGCTCTCCTAGGTTCTTTTGCTAGACTGTGAATTAAAGTGACATAAGACAGACTAATAGGAAAAGATCATTTTGCTATCTGCACACACACAAGAGACCCGTATGCCATGGGGAGGGGATGAAGTGATGCAGCAGGGAGGAGGGGAAGTAAAAAAAACAAAGATGTGTTGTGTGCAAGGAACAACTCCTCACCATGAGTGTATTCATTATGCACTGCAAAGATGTACCAATAAAATATTTTAAAAAGGAATAATCAAGATAGAAAATCAATTAAACTGGGGGGGCAAAACAAACAAACAAACAAACAAACAAAAACCGGTGGACCACATGGTTGAAGCTCATACAGCATCCTGAGCTATAACAAAGAGTGGGCCGTGGAGACTCTGGGCAATGGTGGAAAGCCAAGTTCTGGGAGGGATGAAAGGAGGCAAAGTGTGAATAAAGTTTGGCTTGTTGTGGAGATCTTAAAAAGTCTCCAGGTATGGAATGTTTAGAGCAGTCCTCTTCCTGATACAGATACTGCATTGCTTAGCTTCTCATCACTGTGACCAAACAGCTGATACCCACAAGTTAGAGAAGAAATTTGTTTTGATGTACAGTTTAAGAGAGTTCAGTCTCTGGTTGGCTCCAAGGTGGAAACACCATGGTGGAAGGGTGTGACAGAGGAAAGATGCTCAATCCATTTTATCAGAGAAATAATGAGCAGGGAAGACTCAGAGGAGTCAGGGACCAGATCTAATACTCAAGATCACGTTTCCATGACCCACCCAGACACAGTCAGAAGTGTGCTTTACTGACCTCCTATGCATCTCTCAATGCAATCAAGTTGACATTCAAGATTAACCTTCATAGATATTTTACTAAGGTAGATTTCCTTCATAGATGTGCATTTCTTTTACAAAACAACAGCTTTTCTAGAGCTAGTCTTCTATCTGCAGCTTTTTAGAATAACCAGTTCCAAATATGCCAAAGAAATCTATTTTGAGGTGGTATAGTCTGGTCTCCCACAGTTATACTTTAGAGTGGTGCATCCGGAACCCCAACAGGGTCACGAATTTCCAAGTACAAGGAGAAGTTTCCTGTGATGCATCCATCTACTCACTCATTTAATAAACATACATTAAGCAGCCTCATTATGCAAGATCTTCAGGTAAATAATTCTCCCAAAAACACTGTGGAAGATGGAAACAGAAAAGTCAGTAAGCAAATGCATGTAAGTGGGATGACCTGTTGTTACCCATCAGTCTCCCAGATAAGTGCTTTGTCCTTTCTATCAGCAAGAGGGAGAAGACCTAGAGTTTCCTTTTCCTCATCTGCCCAGGTAATTTACAAAGGGCCTCAGCCTTTTCCAAAGGATGTGCTGCCCAAAAATATATCCTGAGGAATGGCATCAAATTCAGTGGGATTAAAAAACTGGGCCTTCTCCATTTGCTTTGAAAGATCACCTATTCTAATGTGGAATAATTATAGAATAAAGGTGAGCTTTGGGCTTTGCAAAAACAGTAGAGAGATTTGAATACTGTCAAGTATAGATGAGAAAGACTATGTTTTATTTTTAAAAGAAGCCAAGTAATTGAGGTCAGCAATTAGAAGGGATGGGCATAAAATACCTGGCAGCCACACATATATCATTAGTGGAGAATCTGAATTCTAATACTGTTCAAACCTCCCAGTCAGTTGCCCTGGTGCAGTTATTAATAGCACCCCCTGTGCTCTTACAAGTGTCCTAGGTTAAAAGATAAAATACATGACCATAGAAGTAACAAGTCAAGAGAGAAAAATCAAGCCCCACTTGCTTTCCCCAGGGAGAAGTATGAGCAAAATATATTTGCTATTAAACTCTTTCATGCTAACCTTTTGTAGGCGTGAGAAGTTGTAAATCTACCGGAAGAAATTTATTTGAACAAGCATTGTTTCTGCAGGGCTTAAGAGGTAAAAAAAGACAGAAAATTGAGTAGGACAAAGGGTTACTCTGGAATAGTTTATGGACTGACAGGTGACACACAAAGAATAACATATGCTCAAGGTACTCAATGCTTACATCTCTGGAACTGGAATGCTGGAGATAATGTGATCATTTTATTTTAAAGATGAAGATATTGTTTGCCTCAATTCATGGAGTACTTAGGTTGGGAGTCTGAGGACTTTGCCTGGAATGGTTCCTGTTTATGCCTACTGTCCTTTGTAACTGCTAACAGCATCCCCCTTCACTTTCAAGCGTATCCTATGTTAGATGATAAATTATATGATATCCTTACCATTGGAAGCAAGACCTCCTGACTCTGGCAGTATTTCTCCACTAAGGTGTCATCAACATTTCATATTAGATATATCTTCATTGTGGTACTGTCTTGTACACTGTGAGATATTCAGCATCATTCAGGCTTCTATCTACCCTAGGATGCCAGTAGCAGCCTCCTCCCAGTTGTGACAGCTAAAACTCTCCTAACATTGCCCAACATTCCTGGGGGTTAAAACTATCATCCGTGAGGATCTCTGCCCAGATGGTGACCTGGACAGTGGTCTTTCAGACTTTACCAGGCTGCTGAAATGCTTACATATAACTAAGCAAGAATACTTTTATTTTCTATTTGTTTTTTCTCATTCTTTTGTACAATATTACACTATCTAGAAGACTATTTAAAGCAAATACATTAATAGAAAAATGGTTAATGATAAAGACTGTCAGGTAGAATCATTGTTTGCCATATACATTAATATTTTGTGTGAATGGAATACTCTTCCTATGCAAAGGGTATTGAATCTAAAATGTTGCTTCCTAACTTCATGACAGGTTACAAATTGTATGTATGATTCCTATTTTAATCTTCTGCCCAAGGCCCAAGTGGGAAACAGCAAGGAGAGAGATTATCAAAATATATTTCTGTAAGACTTAGAACCTACTATCACCTCATCCTAATCTTGTACTAGCTACTTGACCTAGCTAATCTTGTTTATCCACCTCTTCCTAACGTGGTTGATCTTTGAGGACAGCATATCTGTAAGCCAGAGGTTCGCTGCGGGTAAGCTCTCTCTGAAACTGGTTGGATCGAAGGCTGCCAGTATGACCACCAGATTACCTCTGATTTTAATATAAGCTCATTGGCATGCTAAATGATGCACCTTCAGTACCATGACAGTTGAAGATTGCCATGACAACAACTGGAAAGAACCATAAAAGGAGTAAAAAGAGGTGACATCTAAATTTCTGGAAAATTTTTGCCCATTCCCAGAAAAGACATGAATATTCATTCCTTCCTTTTATTAGTTTATTTTCCTCATTCTTTAACCCTATATCTACAAAGCGCAACCTCCAATGGATCGAATAGTTGATCTGTGGATTTTATCTCTCACTTCTATTCTTCAGCAAATTAAAAGTGTGCTTCACTGCTCAGTTGTTTTTTGATTATATTTATCCCAAAAGGAACAAAAGGACCCAGTTTGGCATCACAAATTGGTAACACTACTGTATTAACCAGATTATTATTATCAGATTATTAATCAGGGATGCTGGACCAAGTGCCTGACATAAACAATTTAAAGGAGAAAACGTTTATTTTGGCTCACAGTTTCAGTCCATGGTTGGCTGGTTCCAAGATAGAAATATCAGTGCAGAAGAGCATGGTGGAGGAAAGCTGCTTAGTTCATCACAGCTAGAAAACAGAGTAAGGGGGAAGGGAAAAGAAGGGGCCAGGGACAAGAAGATGCTGTTCCAAATTTTGTCCCCAGTGACCTACCTCTTCCAGCCAGTCTCACCTCCTAAAAGTCTATTTAGTTATGAAGTCATTAATGGCTAATTGCTAATTAGTTAACACATTCAATACACAAGTCTTTGAGAGACACTTTGTATGAAAACCAGAGCAATTATCTTTTTCCTTCTGTGGTACTAGAGATTGAGCCCAGAGGCACTCTACCACTAAACTGCATCCCCAGCCCTTTTTAGTTTTTGTCTTGAGACAGGGTCTCACTAAGTTGCCAGGTTGGCCAGGCTTGTGATCCTCCCACCTGTCTTCCACATAGCAAACATGCACCATCTTGTTCAATTGGTAATGCTACCATTAAGATGATATTCTTAAGTATATTATTTCTAAAGAAGAAAGGGTACTGCTGGCCTGAAATGTGGAGTTGGTACTCTTTTCATATTCTACTTTTAACACTATCATTTCCCTTATTCTTTCAACAAGGTGTTACCATGTTGAATTTTGCTGCTAGAAAAAGAACTTACCTGTTCTTAAACAAGAACAATATTTACTTTTTAGAAGATGAGGCCTTGCTATGTTGCCCAGGCTGACCTCAAGTGAACCTCCTGCCTCAGCCTCCCAAGTAACTGGGACTACAGATGCATAGTACCATGCCCGACATAAGGATAATTTATTGGATGCTAGGGATATAGCTCAGTGGCACAGCACCTACCTGTCAAGCACAAGGTCCTGAGTTCAAATCCCTGTACACATACATACAGACGCAAAGAATAATTTATTGATTCAAGCACTATTTAACTAGTGGTTCCATGTCTATTTCTATTCCTAGGTGCTAGAAATGCATTGGCAATCTTTAGTCACTGCCCTTGAGATACCCGTGGGCCAATAGGAACTCACTGATAGTTAAGTGGACATCATCAATGTTTAGCACAGTGATGATCCTCAGACTGTGGAATTCAGGATATGGCACCCCAAAATATGATATGTATAGCTATAACCAAGCTATACAAGGGGAACAGCATCTTCAGCCTGTCCTTGGACATACTGATGTGAGCTTCCAGATTATGTCAGGAAGGACACAAGAAGTACACAATCATGCAGTCTTGGTCAGATGGTGGACTGTTTGATGAATATCTTAGGATTGGTCAGGTGAGTCCTCCTCAGCAGTGATAAGAAAGTTGCTGTTGGCTGCAAGGTAATTCTGACTGCTTACAAGATGTTTATAGATCAGATTTGTTGGCTCTGGAATCCAAAGTGTCTACCAGAGAGATAACTCAGAACAAAGGAGACAGACATAAATGGAGGCTGAGAGGCCAAGTTTTAATCTTGCTTCCGGTTACCCATTGGAAATTTGCAGGCTCAAGACAATAGCCAGTGCTTTTAGGCTCTGAGTCGCTGTTACACTCTCACGCTCAAAGTAATCACTAGTAACAACAGGAAGAAATACTTCATTTTTTATAACTTTGATGGTTTCTTCTCCTGCTCCTACAAAGTATTGGGATTGAGTTTTCATCGATAAAATAGGGGAATCTATAATTACTTTCAGTGTGTAAAATTAAGAGCCATTCAATATAAGCACACAACTTAGCAATAAGTTTGTAACAGATCTTGTGTCCATTCATCTAGGTTAATATCAAGTGCAATTAACGCTAAATAGCCTAATTATTTCTTATTTTATCTAACTTTTCTGTCAAGTGATTGGACCTGAGTCCCAATAGGACAGCGAATGGAAAATAACAAATTATGAATGCTGTGGTCAGTCAATTTCAAGAAAAAGGAGGGAAGGATAGAGCAGCTGCTCTTGTCTCTAGAAGGAGGTGGCACAGGTAGAAACTGTCTTGTTTCTTCGGATGTCCTTTCCTTGCCTTAAGGAGCAGCAGAGAGATGTGGTAATGAGGGGCCAGGAGGGAAAAAAGAAAACAATTTCTGCTTGGCTGAGAGGTTGTTTTAGGCAAGATATTTTCATGTTTCTTTATGTTTCTCCTTCATAGTTTAAAAAGTCTCCTATATTTCATCTGGCTACTCTAGAAGGTAAATAGTCAATGGTGGCACAGATTTAGCAGCCAGGTAAAAGGTGAGCTGGGTGCAGTTTCTAGACGTATTACTGAAAGTCTCTTCATGCTTGAACTATAGGCAAAGCAAAGGAGGATTAGCAGTCTAATGAGAATGAGTTGAAGTACCCTAGCAAAATCATGACAATGATGTCAGCTAATGATTATAAAGCTTCACAGTGCATTTCTTTTTTGACAAGTACGTTTTCTCCCTTTGGTTCATCAGAGCATTACACTGAAATATGATGAGAAGTGGTGGGCCTTAATGTATAGCGAGTATACCAATTAGCTAACCATTCAGCGGCAGATAGCAGAACTCAATTTACCTACTAAATGCCAAGCAAATACAGAGCTTTTTTCAAACAAGATTTCTTATCTTCACAGCAACCTTGCAAGATAGATTTTTTAGGCAATGACATTGAAGCCTAGAGTAGTTAAGTAACTTGCCCAAACACAGCCTAAAAATAATAGCCTTTCTGGGTATTCAACTCATCAAACAATGTTTCTTGAGAATATCAAAATGTCAAAATCAATCTGGAAAACTCAGGATCAATTTCTCTGTAGGCATATTTTTTAGTGGAGCAGAAGCCCAGGGACTGGATTGTCATTTAGCAAGGAGGTATTCATGGCTTACATATTTGATACATCTGAGATACATATCTCAGATGTATCTGCGATACATATATCTCAGATAAGAAGGAGGGGTGACTGGGTGGACACAAGGCGGTGTGTTCATTTGTGGGAGATATTGTAGGTTTTATCAACTCTCCTTTCCAATATGCTTTTTCCTTACCTTCTTTTTCTCCAAAGGTTAAAACCTCAGAATATTATTGCTTATCAAGAGACTAATATGAACAACTTTCTGGGAAAATCTTGATTTCTGAATGCAAGGGGAGACTAAGCGAGCTGCATGCTCTTCTGCCCTTTTTCCCTACCTTGAGTATATACTTGATGTATGGAGCCACACTAGGCATCTTATTCCATGAAGCCAAAAGCCAGTGCACAAACAAGTGTGGATCAAAGCACGGAAAAAGTCTTTGACAATATTGCCAGTTCAAGGTTGCCTTCCCTTGAACTGCTTGTCATATGAGAAAAGTAAATTCTTATTTGTTTCAGCAACTGTAAGTTCAGTTTCATGTTATTTATTGTTGAATGCATTCCCAATAGATACTACCTCCATGATATAATTTTCACCTCCCACTCCCCATAATGACTTAAAATAATAACCTGATAAAACAAAGAAAAAATATTGTACCTGTCAGAAAAGTGAAAGTGAAACCTTATAATCTACGAAATCAACTTTGTAAATTGTTAAGCATAAACTATGTTTACAAATTGTGAGATATCAGTTTATGTTTATTTGTAACACTATAATAATGATAAATGTATGAGGACAGACAAAAAAGACTAGAACAATCTGCAGGTGAGACTACTGTTCAGCATGTAATCATGCTTTCTTGTGCTACCTCCCCAAAGCTCTATGGGAAGAGTATATTTCCTTTCCCCACTGGTATCAGGTTTGGCTTGTGACTCGCTTAAATCACCAGTGGGGTGTAAAGAGGTGTGAGGACATCTGAGTCTTAAGACATCTAACATGCTTCTCTTCTATGTGCTTGTGTTTTCGCCATCAGCATAAAAGCATGCTTCAGGTTGCCTGGATGAACGATGTGTTGGAACATTCAGGTAACAAGGGTGAAAGACATGTGCAGTGGAACTGAACCAATCTGAGGCCAAGCCCAGCCAAGATCAGCTGTAATCTAACTGACCTAGGGTACGTGAATGAGAAATTAACACTGCTATACATCACTGTGTCTTGAGATGGTATGTTGGGCAGCATTAGCATGCCAATAACTAACTGCTACACAACCCTGGTAGCATAAGCACATGGAGAGAGGCACCACTATGTTCTGGCCCAACAATATGATTTGCACTATAATGTTGACTCAAATTGACAAAATTATTCCTCCCTGATTGGTTCTTCAGGCCTATAGACTGTGAAGAGGGTCTTTGATACAGGGAGAAGTCAATGGTTTTTTATTTTAGAGCAAGATGAGAAAAGACAGACTAAGGAAGGAGAAAAGTAGGTTTAGTGTCCTGTGTTTAAGAACAAAAGCAGAGAAAGTTCTAAGTGGTTTTTAGCTACCATCTCACAAAAAAACTGGGGGAAAAATCAGAGCCATGACTGAGCGTATAACTTTGAAACTTCTACTCACTGCTTCGGGCCTGATTATCCACATGAGCACTACTAAAACCTTTGAACCAAGCAGAAAGATGTCTATTCTTGTTTTGAGGTGACAGTTAAGCAGAGGTTCAAGGGCGACCAGTCCCACTCCATAGGTAGTCTTGTGAGGCACTTCCAAGCGATTGTAGTAGAAGCAGAGGGAGGAAAAATTGGTTGAGGTACTGGGGTCTAGGTACATGCTCTGTTTATCTCTGGGAACCTAATAGGGGTGAGACTTATTTGCTCCCCAATATCTTTGAATAGAGGTATCAAATTGTACAATAGCAAACCAAAGTTCATGTACAGTCCCCCATTTTTTGTTAAGCTGGATGAATTTTTTAAAGTTTTTTTTAAATTTTAAAGATAATAAACTCCATCTCACAGCCTGTGTTTCTCTGAATCAGCTGGTTGCTTACAGGGGGAGTGGGTAACTCTTCTTGTTTCACTGACTTTGCAGGTCTAGGGCCAGTGGTTTGATCATCTAGTCAGAGTGTAACAGTACACAGTGTGCCAACTACGGGGGATCTCCTTCTGAAGGTGGTAGCCATTGTTAATTCTCTATTATCTTGTTTTGAAGTCCCATATGATTTTCATTGCTTTGATGGGTTGGGTTTTATTCTGCTTTGTTTTGTTTGATTTTGTTATATCCAATGGCATGGGCAGCTATTTCAAGAGAACAAGATATATTATGGTAGCGATTTTGGACTCACTATTATCTTGTTTTGAAGTCCTTTATTGCAGTCATACTTTTGGGGTTTTTTTTGGTTCTATTCTGTTTTGTTTTGTTTGATTTTTTACTATGTCTGAAGGTATCTATAGCTGTTTTGACGACAACAGGAGGCAGTACAGTAGCCATTGTTGATTTTGTACTGTTTTACTAGTCCTTTTTTAATTTTTTAATTTTTTTTTGGTACTAGGGATTAAACTCCCGACCTCATGCTTACCAGGAAAGCACTTGAGCAGCTGAGCTAAATCTTCAGCCCTGATTTTGTATTCTTTTGTAATCCTGTGTCACTTATACTATTTTGTTTTGATTGGTTTTGTTCTGTTTTATTTTGCATGGTTTTATTCTCTTTAAAATAAAAAAGACAATAAAATCCAACAAAACAAAGCAGAATAAAGCCAAACCAGTGAAACTGGTATAGAACTTTGAAGCAGGTAGGAAAACAACCATGGATACCATAGCATATCTTGTTTTCTTCACAATAGTTGTCCATTCCATCAGATACAGCAAAATCAAATCAAAACAGAATAAAACCAATCAAAACAGATGATTGAATAAAGCAAAACAATTAATCGGAACAAAACAATGAGAACAACATTGGATTTCCAAGACAAGATAGAAGGAAATCCCCCATATTTGCTACATTGCATACTGTCATCCTCCCAATAGACGTTCAGACTGCTGGCCCCAGGCCTGCAAAATCAACCAGACAAGACAAGCATTCAGTTTCATTGGATGAGTTTTAAGAATTTAGGTAAAAGGGTAACTAATGTGATCTATGTCCCATTTCTTCCACTTTTCTATATGATCATGACACTGTTTATTTTCTTTTATCATATGGCACATTATCCACATTTTCAACAGAGTTTTGCAAATAATGCAAAACTGTAATAAACGTGTACTAAACCATACATACCTGACATGTATATGTTGGGGCTGGGGCTGTTGCTCAGTTGTGGAGCATTGCCTAGCATGTCTGAGACCTTCAGTTCAACCACCAGCACTGCAAAAACAAGTAAATGGAATACAAATGGATGTCTTAACAAATGTACAAACCTATGAAATCATTGTCATAATTAAAATAATTTTCATATCCATCAAGCCAAGCATTTTCTCTTGCCCCTTTATAATGCCTGTTCCCACCCCCCTATTCCCATTCCCAAACAACTATTGATTCACTTTCTGATACAGTAGGTGAATTTGCATTTTGTAGAATTTTGTAAATGAAACCATAAAGGGAATACTCTCTTTCTGGTCTTTCATTCAGCATATTTATGATATTATTAAATGTCTTTGTATACATCAACAGTCACTCTCTTTTTATTTTTTATTTTAATGTAATACAAGTAGACATCAATACAGAAAATAGAAAAAGCACTCTTCCCAATTCCATGAAAAATTAAAACAAAACTTAATAACAAAATAAGAAAATAACAATAGTTAATACACTTTGCATTATAGTTTTAAAAGAAGTTACTCAGAGTACAAGACAGACAAAAAAGATTTTCTCTTGCAAGGAAGAAACAAACAGCTAATAGCACAAAGCTTTCTCTTCATTGACCTAAGAGAAACTAGTAGTATAAATGAAATAAATTAACATAATAATATATTTTTTGAGGATTTTTTAAAATTTTATTTTAAAAGGAGGTAAAATTAAACACAGCAAAACAGAACAGAACGGGACATAAGAAAATGTAAATTTCAAAGCTAGACAACCAGAGATCTTCACTATCTGTCATATTGTCTTGTTTTCTTCCACATGATTGTCCTTATCTTTGCATATGGGGAGCTCATACTAAATAACATAGTCAATCTTTTCACAAGATGTATAGTGCACTGGCTCCCACTTGCTAAGGGGGGGGGCACAGGACAGGGGACAGGACAACATGAGATGTTTGATTCTCAGCCTGCATGCCGGCATCCAGAGAGGGGTGGAGCTCCTTGTTCTCCCGGCACCCCGAGTCAACCACACTGTGTAGGTCCCGACGCGCCAGGGTCTCTCTCCTTCGAGCCACTGAAAGTCTGCCACACTCACCTGCTATCTCTTTCTGATGAATTGACCATTCCATTTCCAAAGTTCTGAAATGGCCAACAGACCATAGAAAGAATTCTCTTTAGGCACCTGTTTGAAACCAGCAGCTATAGCAATCTGCTGGCCTTGCTTCAGGGCCACATATTAATATATTTTTAAAATAACAGAAAAAGTAATTTGATAAATTATTCAAACTTCTCCTTATTTCTTATTTGTCTATCTTCCATTTTGCTCTTTGTGTGTATATTTGTGTGCATGTGTATTTTGAGTTTCTTATGCAAGAGAAACCATGCAAAATTTAAGCTTGTATGTCTGACTTTTTAATTTAACATTATCTTCTAAAATTGCATGTATTTATCTGTGAATGCTTTAGGTTTGTCTTTATGATAGAATAGTACTCCATTATATATAAATACCACATTTTCTCTATCTATTCATTTGTTGATGGACACATATGCTGTTTTCAAGATCTAGCTATTATAAATTGTGTTGGTATATTATGTATTCCTATAATATGATGCTTTCAACTCTTTTGCAAATTTATCTAGAAAGGTTATAGTAGAGTCAAATGGAATTTCTATTTTCAGTGTTTTGAGGAATCTCCATACTGATTTTCATATAGTTGTACTTCACTCTTTTTTTATTACAAATTGGTATTCCATTGTATGAATACAGCTTAATATCTTTATTAATTACCATTTTTAAAACTCTGAAAGTTGTTTAGTAGGCAAAGATATCTTAGTAGCAATGATGTTTTACCCCTCAGACTTCTATGATGAAGACCAGTTTAAGCATTTTTTACAACAATGGAAAAATAATCTAGGTATATTATTGCATATATAAATGTCTTTCAAGATAAACTGTAGGTATTTAAAAAGTTTTAACAAGGATTAACACTGCAGTGGCCTAAAAGGGCATTTGAAGTGGAACTCAATTTATTACTTAATAAAAGTCAAAATTTATATAGATAAAACATGTTTTTATCCATTAATTTTGGTATTTATTGGCATAGTGCCATTATTTCAGAAATTAGGGATCTTGCTAAACTTAGATAATTGGATTGGGAGTTATGGCTCAATGGTAGAGCAACTGCCTAGCATGCCAAGGCCTTGGGTTCAATCCTCCCCTAAAACAAAGCAATAGACTTAGTAAAAACACTTTCTGTTTCTTCCTAACAAAACTTTAGCTTTGTTCTTTTCACCTGCTTCCATCTCTGTTTCTTTTTTTTCTTTTTTTTTATTTAAAAGAGAATAAAACAAAAGGGGATAGTACAGAGCAGATCAGAAGAGGACAACATAGGCAACACAGTACTTTACATTAAGTCAACTGGACATCAACATTATCTAACGCCATATCTCTAACTCTGCTATAGTTGAGCATAGTTTCAAATACAATAATATCAAACATAACACAATAGTATAAAGCCATGCATTTAGTGAAAGAATTCCAGGGCTTTCTGAACCGAATAATAGAAAATGATCAATGAGTATTATAATATCTCATTTTTGATAAAAAAGAAAAAAATTTGTTTGAACTATCACACATATTCAAATTCCAATGAGACACAATGTGGTAGACAGAACCAACGGCAATAGAACAAAAAAACAAGCATGGTAGGACTTCTAAGAAGGATAATATTAAATCAGCAATAGCTGTCATAATGTTTTCTTCAAAACAGCTGTTCATATCATCACGTATGATATAGTCAAACAAAACAGGATAACACCATTCCAACTCAGGCTTTAAAACTTTGAAAGACTTCGAAGCTATGAGATGGGGCCTCATGCTTACCATAAAGTCTTATATAC
>PVJX010043931.1:0-13433 GCA_004027295.1 Dolichotis patagonum
ATTCATCTTCAATGTGGCTAATATTTAAACAATAGGATAGCAAATAGATTATTAATTGCTAATATTAGATTATTATCAATTTATGTTCAAGAATAATAAAAGTTTTAATTTATGGCAAAAAATTTAATGTCACAGAAGGATTGTAATTTTTCAATAGATTTATTTTACAATTTCAACTTGCACTATCTTTTTAATCATCCTCCATTACCATGAAAAGTAAGTACTGTTTGATTATAAGTTAAGAAATCAGTGAGAGTGTCTCTAGTAAAAGAAAAAAAAAGAAAATTTTACATAAAGCACTTGACAATTCAAAAAGAACTGAATTAAGACATTTCAAAATCATCTCTCTTTTGTCTAAAAGAATATTGAAACAAATTGGCAAGGTTACCCTTGCTGGTAAGAATCCGTGGCATTGTCTAACATATTAAATAAAATTAACAGTAATAATAAAAAGGTTTTTTTAATAAGACAAATAAATACAAGGGGAAATGAAGACTCTCCATGGATGTTCTTTGGATAATTAAGCACTTTTCTGTGTCTCATAAACAAATGTTCTGCTCTTATTCCCTTTGATACATGACTCCCTTGTTAATCTCTTTTCTCTTGTTTCTCACTTCCAATTTTTTAAATGGTACATCTGTCAATTTTTGATGACAAAGTGTAATATTCAACACTTAATGAATTGTCATTAATGTAGGTATTGGGCTAGATTAGCAATATGTATTTTTAAATGGTAAGTTAAACTACCATAGTTTTCTAAAGGATACTTTAGGTGATGTGATACTTATGAAAATTTTTAAATAAAGTTAAAGTTATTGTGCTGGTTTTCTACAGTGATACTCAATTTTTTTTGGTTTACTGATATTTACTTATAATTTTCCTGTCATTTCTATCAGTTATATTTAGAGGTATCTTCATTCCTTGCAGAATGTCATATTTACAAAGTGTCATAGCTTTTCTCTCTTGAATAATTCATTTTTACTTTCACTAAATTATTTTCTTCAATAACTAGTGTTTAGACATTTACTTCTAGGCTATATGTAGGTAGACTGTCTCTTTTCTTTTCTTATATTTTACTCTCTTTTCTTTTGCCTTTCTCTCTTAATGTAGTTATCTGTGTCTTTATATTGGTAAATGACAGGCAGCTAGATGGATAACAGATCAAAATGTGATTCTGAAAAACTTTCACAATGTTTCATACAGTTGATATAAGCATTGACTAATCTATTATTCTACTGTTTAAAACTTATTACCAGTTATCTTCTGTATGTGTGATATGATTTTTCTTACGATTAACGTCACTTTTGTGTCTGCATTGCAAATGTGTCCCTTAAATAAGAGACTGAATGGCATGGTATGTGCTTCAAAGACATCATTGCTACACTTTTAACAATTAGGTTCTGTCTCAATTTTATCACTGCTGCTTGCTTTCCTATTTAAAATGTAAAATATAATATGCACTAGGTTTTTATTTCTAAAGATACTGTTAAAATATCTTCTGGGAAAGTAACTGTATTCAATCAATTATTAATTAATAAATTAGTATGAAAAAGCTAATTGACTAATCCCATTTCAATAGTGAATAATAATATTCAGGGAAACCTAACAAAAGTCAATAATTATAGCTCTAATATGCACCAATGTTCTTCATTATGCACTGATTGTGACTAATGTCCCTATGGAAATTATTCCAATTAGAAGCATTTAATTTGAATTTTCTTAAATCATTAGAGGTAATCTACCTTTGAGAATTTAGTCTTTAAATATGACCTATTTACATCTGTCTGTAAGTCTTCCAATGACATGTCTGAAACACTTGCAGAAAGAAAGTTGCACATAACACTGCTTAAAGTTCAAAATAAATCACTGGATTCATTTTAGCTGAGAACTTACTGAGAAACCTTGAAATAAGCAGAATTCCTTAGAGCACATTAGATATTTTCATAACAGCAAACCAAAATTTCTGAATGACACCTAAAATTCTAAATACTGGTTTATCTACAACAATTATAGTCAAGGCTGAAAATAGCTGTTACATTTCAGGTAATAAAAAGGACTGGAATTTTTTTTAATACTATCTTTCTTAAAGTTTTTGAGAAAATATTATTTCCATATTTTTTTCTGGTATATTTTCTCTTTCCACTATCTGATCAGCAACATATTTTCTTGTTGTATTTATGTTGTTCTAAAAAATTATCTTCATTGTGCTATATATGACTGACCATGAACATATGAAATTTTGTTCATCAATAAATTACAACTTTCAAGTTCTTCAATATTCAACCTATATATCCAGTCTCAATATCATAACAAATGTATCAAAGAACATAATCAATACCAAATACATGCCGTAATATGTGCAAAATGGCCAGAGATGTCTTTTCATGGAGTTGACTAGGAAATATAAATATTATCTCTAAAAATAAAAGAAATATGACTCTACACCCTTGATGAAAGGTAAACAATGCTCAGAGAAGAAGCATTTAACCCACTCAAAAGTATTCTTGAAGGACATATTTCCTTGAGGAAATTATTTAGATTAAAAAATAATTCCAGACAAAGGCAGTACAAATGATGAGAAAATAAGACTTAAATAAAGACAGCAATCTAAAAGCTAGGAACCAGTATCAGTCAGACAGGCGAAGACGCCACCAGTTTTATAGGTAGATATGAGACAGTGCAGACACGGAATAGCAAGAGAATTATCACTCACTACATTAACAAGTTTATAATTCATCCTAAGACTAATGGGAAGTCATTGCTTTAAGTCAAAATAAAGCTGGTGTATTCACATGTGAAGTTCTAAAAGGATTCTTTCTGGAAGATGAGTTATGAGGCTATTGCAACAGTAGCTTGAACCATGGCAGTAGATGGAAACAAGTAGACAGAAACCAAAAATAATTTTACTTGGTCAAAACGGCATGTTTTGCTAATGGAATGTTCTTGAGTGTATGATGTCAAGGATAATACCAATGTCTATCTGGCAATGGATGAAGAGCAATGCCACATTGGATGATTGCATGTTGGGATGAAAATACTGAATTCTGGATTCAGAGAGGCATCTCATAAACAAAAATCTATGAGTGAAGTTAAAGCTTGGGGATAAGCCTAGAGAAGCATACCTCCCTAGACAAAAAAATTAGGGTCCCTGGCATGGTTCTGCACATAAGAGGTACTTGGAAATTTTCTAAGTGCCACTATCATATGCAGACTAAACAGAACTTGGAGAACTGTTTGGATGGAGATTTATTAGATAGCACTCTGATATATATATATATACACTCCAATTCCCATAATTCTCTAAGTCCTAGCATTCTTCTGTCTTAGTGATGGATCAAATGACATAAATGGCTCTGAAATTCTTATCTATGGACTCTTCCTGGAACAGGGTGGTAAAACTGGCTTCAGGAGTATGCCCTGGAAAGACTGGTTATGCTAGTTGATGTGTTGGTATCTTTTTTAATGTAACATTGCCTACATCCTGATTTTTGTTGATTCAAACTATTTACATATAAAAAAGCACTGAAAATTACCAAAATTTTCTTTTGTCCGTTTCTACACAGCATTAGGTAGCCCTCTAGACAGGACCACTGAGCAAGCCAATAATCAATAAAAAATTTTAAGAATAGGTAACAGAGACACCTCAAAAGGAAAGGATCTCAGAGAGTAGAATTTGATTGTCCAGTTGCAAGGAAGAAACACCCCTTGAACCAAAGATTATGAAACAGTTTTATTTGGATCACTGTTAAAGGTTAAGCAGACAGAGATAAAAAGAGACCACGACAGACCATGGTGGTTTGAGATAATCAAAAGAATGTATCGGGTCCATGTAGCATTTCTATTAGTTTGACTCTACTTTTTTACTAGACTAAGATGAAGTGTGAAGCTTAAGCTTTCTATGAAAAATTGTAGGACTCTGAGATTTGAGACTTTAAGAGTCTGAGTGAATTGGGAAATTTCATTGAAAATAAAACAATGCAGTTATTTCTGTTTCATTTTTTACGCTAAGAGACAGTTAACATGGTGATCTCAAGCATCCCTTCACCATCTTTGATTCCAGTATCCACAGTATCTTAATCTGGGGGCACTATATACCTCCCAGAACACTTAAGAAAGCTCCTCATAGAAGATGCATTATTTCGAACTCCATTTTAGAACAGAACAATGTAGCTCGTTTCTAAATGAGAACTAATGGCTGTGTAACCACATGGAAAACTGAAGCTGATTAGTGATCAAGGAGAACTAATGGGAAGATTAATGTGTGTCCTAAAGAATTTTATGGTCCTTCTAGTCAGTTTCCCTCAGAGCCTCAGATTTCTGTTTCTATTTGTAGATCCTTCCATGTTGACAAGCGAAGAGATTATTTCCTGTCATTTCTACATCAAAATGCCATTATCGGTAATCCACTGAGGTTATAATCCTGTCAATTTCTGGGCAGATCACATTATGCCTATTATTGGAATCCTAAATGGAGAAGGTTGAGATCCAATTCTCCCATGTAAGACAAGGTGGGGGAAGGAGAGACGAAGAGGAGGAGAGAATGAAAGAAAGGTGCAGCATTCTATTTCAGGCAAAGAAAGATGGTGAAGAGATAAAATAAGAAGAATTTATTACAGGAGGCAATTGGCGGGATCTCAGCCTGCCATCCTGTAATTCTTATCTTATACGTGCTCTGAAGTCCTGTCTCAGTTAAACCTCGATCCAACTTATTATTCCTTTGAGCTGATTTCTCTGAAAATAACATGCTGTGTAACAGCTCTTTCTCTGATTCTTCCATTTACAAGTATCTTCGGACTTGACAAAGTGACAAAGTCATGAAAAAACGCATGAAGGCTAAAACCAATGGCAAGTCACTGATGTTGTACTCACTACGACAAAATTCTGTGGAATTTGATTATTTATAATTTTGTTTTGATACTTTTGTACAAATATTAAAACAATTTAATAAATCATTATCATAACCATGGACTTAAAGTAGATATAAAAATACTAATTTATGATGGTTAGGCTTGTCAACTGATTGACTAAGGAGACGTCTAGGGAATTAATAAAGCATACTTCTGTGTGCTCCTAGTGGGTCATGGGGTATGAAGTTGGGGGTCTATAGCTGGTCCCTGGCCCCTTCCTCTCTGGCACAGACCTCCTGCTCTGCTGCCTGATGACCATGAAGTGAGCAGGCTGCCTTCATCATGCCTTTCTGCCATGATGTTCCTGATGGCACCTGCCACTTAGGAGCTTGATCTTCTGAAAACGTGAGCCAAAGGAATCATTTCCTCCTTTAAACTGTCAGTGCTGAATATCTAGGCATTTGTTCCCAGAAACAGGAAACCAGACTAATACATAATTGAGGCATGTGACAGTTCAATAATTTTATGAATAAAATAATTTTATGAATAAAATAAATGTAAATATATATGTAGAGAAATATAAATATGTATATATATATACACACATATATATATGCTTGGGGGTAGGGATATGAATATAGATATATATTTTAACAACTGCCTAAGATAGGAACTAAGGCTCAAGTTTTTATTCCATATTTCACTTGGAAATATTTTATATTTCCAAGCCTTTGTCCTCATATTTTCTTTTGCACCTTAAAATAGATATATGACTTCAACTAAATTAACATTCAATTGATGCAATATCTATATAATCATTATGAGAAAAGTTATCATTTGCATTCCTTCTAGACCATCAAAGCAGCTGGACAAGTCATCATTATATATAGAAAAGAAATAATTATGTGCTAATGAATATATCTGCAATTCATGAAAAATTTTTTAAAAACTATATTTTGGGGGAGTAAATACTTGTCTGGCGATACAGTTTGTAGCATATTGGGATAAATTATTGGGATTATTTACAACATTTGAATTAAAATTCAACCCAAATGCAGTTAATATAAGAAATCAACCAAATCTCCTACATCATTAAGATAAATTGGAGTATATTAAATTTTTCTCCTCTTAGCATTTTGTATCTACAACACTAAATCATTTAAAAATACATTTAAGCACTTCTAAGTCAAGCATTGTAGCTCACTACCTATTCCATTTCATATAGAGAACATCAATAAGCAAACCCCCCTTAACATACGCAATATCCTCATCTGTCACTGAGAACTCACTGTGAGGATGGACGTATTCTACACATAAAACATATGATCACCATGTAGTAATTCATTTGTTAAATATTAACTATTTACCAAGTATTTAATTTGTTGGGGTGTGCACTAAAAATAGATCTGTGCAAAATTAATTCTTTAATTAATGTAGAGTACATAAATAAGCACTACCTTTCAAAATACTGCCAGACATAATTTACAGCATTTTATAAAAATACAAGAGAAATAAAGTCAAGGTTTAAACTAGTAATTCTTTTTAAATAAAAACAGTATTTCTCAATACTGACAATTTCTGGAAAGAATGCCATTCTACATTTTAAGGTATTCTGTCTAGAGAAGTATTTTCAGCACCAAATAATCATTAGGATAACTAGTACATTTGAAAAAGTGACAATGTCAAATCTTTTTTTTAGAATGACAACTGAACAGTACATGGAATTGTATTTATTATTCTCAGTAAAGGGTAAAATCATTTCTATTGCCATTCTCATTTGGAAAATATAAAACTTCTAAGGATTAATGTATTAGTTTAATTACACTGTCTTTGAATTTTAAGTTCCATTTTGTTCAAACCAAGTAGAAAATTACAGCTAATATATTAAGTGCATAATACAGCTAATGATTAATGGCTAACAGTTGCAATGTAAAAGAATTGTATTAAAGAGGTAATATGTATGCCTATGTGTAAAGATATAGGCACAGCTGCAAGTAAGGTATATAACTTTTTAATTTCTCAGGATCACAGAATATTAAATCAGAATTTCAGTGTATCTGAATATCTATAAAATAGTAATCACAAATTATAACTACACTGTATACTTACATAAAAATAGGCTTCATATCTATACTGCTTCCCACCCCAAAAAATAAAACCAAAGATCTAAAAATGAAAAATGTCATGTGATTTTTTTTTCATAATCTGAATTTAAAATTCTACTGTGTATGTGTCAATCATTGTACTCAGGTTGGAGATACAGCCTAAAAGATTCAAGATTTCTTCTTTCACAGAACTAGGATTCTACTTTTAAAATACACAAAATTAAATAAAATGAATAAAACAATTTATAGAAAACCAAGAGTGGTGAATGCTCTACATAACAATCATTACATAGGTAGACACTGAGAGAAGAGGGAGAAGTTATCGATATTTGAGTTTCATCAATGAAGGTGTCACGGAAAATATAACTTCAGAGGTACAGACTGAGGGAGGTGACAGAAAGAGCCATGAAAACAACTGAGGTGAAAACCCTGCGGTAGACTGTCTAGGAGTATGAATGAATAACAAGGTATTTAGATCAGCTGGACATGAGGTATAGAAAACAAGACAGGAACATTCAGAAAACTTTCAAGGCAGTGACTTGTCTCTAAGAGTGAGGTCCATGGCACAATCAATAGTTTTGAATTACGTTTGAAAATGGTTCCACTGGAAGTGGAGTGGTGACAGCAGCCAGTGACATGGTGAAACATTCCTGAATATTATGACTATGCAAGCCTTTGCATATCTTCTAATTTCAAAACATTGGTTTTTTATTATTAATAGTTTAGCTTGTGCATTTAGATGTAACTATTTCTAGAAAATAATAGTTATCTATCTTCATAATGACTCAGAACAGGATTTGTAAATTGATGATGCTTCAAATTTAGTCATGTTCCACAGTCTTTTATTCTTCCTGCAAAGATAAAAAGATAAAAAATGAAATGGTGCATTTTAAAATCTGGAAATTTCGTATTAAAGGGTGACGGAACTTCAATATGTACAAAGATAGCATATCTGACAACACTGCGATAAAAAGATAGACAGAAAGGAGTAAGGGGAGAAAAGCCACGTTTTTGAAACCTTTAATGTACACAGATTACCCAGAGAAACTGTGAAAGACTGCTTTTCTAATTGCAGTGCATATATCTTTATTCATAAGAACATACTTTTTTGCCACAAGTGCTTTTTTGTAATTGCTTGTTTTAAAAAATTGGTCAGAACATGAGGTAAACCTATAAACTTCTGATAAACTTGCCAATTACTGAGATTCTGCGTTTCCAACAAGAGGCCATTTGCTGCTCATGCGACGAGTCCCTGAGTAGAAAGATGCTGGCAGGTAGCAGCAGTTTATAACCCCACTCTGAACATCCATAATTCCTCCCCACTAGTTGAGGGAATTATGATATGGATGTCTGTTGGCTTTGAGTTTATATTCCACTTCAGAGCACGGGCTTTTCAGAAGTTGCTATTCAAAGTGTACACTTACGTACTCAGAAAAAGTAATGACATCATGCCTTATTGTTCAAACACAGGCAGATAGCTTTTCAAAATCCACGGGCAGAAGTGTTAAATATGAATTATGCAGAGCAATGGTACATGTCGAAGGAGGAGAGGAGGAAAAGATGGCACAACTACTGAACACTGTCAAGGTGGAAAAGCCTGAGGAGACAAGAGTCAGCCACGTTAGAGCTCAGAATCCTCTCATTTTGCATAGGCGTCAGTTTGTTTGAAATGGATGTTCAGACTAATATGCAACCTTGCTGCATCAATATGTTTAATGAAAACAGCTCAGAAAACTAATATAAACGTGTTTAAATTTGATTTAAACAGATAAAAGTGTTTAAATTTGATTCCATATTATGTATTTGATGGTCTCTAATATATTACAGCACAACAGACATGAGAAGAGAAAAAAGCTCATGTAATGGTTTTAGACCAAAATACACAGCTACACTCTAAATTATATCCTAATTTTAAGAATAACAAAATTATTTTTGAGTTAATTTTCCAGAAAATAAAAGTATCTTTAAGTGGTAGGTGTTTTTCAAATTAACACTCATTTTCCCTAAATACTTCTAAGGATTAATTGTATAGTTGTGTTTTCAAATAAAGATTAATTTTCCTGAAAAGCGTAACTTCTCATTTCAAAATCCTTCAGTCAGAGAGAGCTCCTGGAAGCTGGTCCTGGAAGAAAAATTACTTACAAAATGAAAGTCTGGGATGCAAAGCTATCCAAACTTAGTCTGTGTCCAACACAACTGATCGTATCAATTTTTATACTTGAATTGAGTTTTCCCCTCATGTAATTTTAGGTAAGAACACAGACATTCTGTTTATAATTCATTCTGATACAATATGAGGTTTACAAGTACCCAAACTTTTCTTAAAGCTCTCAAACTAGAAATATAATTACATCCAATTTAAATTTATTTACTATTTTAATTATACGTTATGAGTGGTGGTTACAAAAAGTTCAATATTAATTCTAAGTATGTCACAATCTATTATTTTTGCTTTGCATTAAACTTTTGTCAATGTATTCTTAGGCTAAAAATGCAATTCTCCTAAAGAGATCTAGATAATATACTATACTTCATATTTGTGTTGAATGTTCATCTGAATCATATTTAAGTATCTGAAAACTATTACACACACAATTAAAGCACTGTATTATTTAATATACCAATATATGTACTTGTCCTATGCAGTTATATCAATGTACAGAATTTACATATAGAAAATATATGAGAAAATATTTATTTCAAGATACATTCTGACAGCTTAAATGATTTTGAATGACTGTGCTCAGATACTATGCATAATTCAATGGCATGATTATTCCAGACTTATTGCTTAAAATGATTTTCTGCGTGATAACAAAACTAGTGATCATACACAATATCAGGCTTTCTAGTGATGGTATTTATCCAACCTTCACCATTTCCACTTTCCCACGGCCAAACCAGTTAAGAGACTCTAGTCTAGAATCCAAAGGCCATGATCTACACGGGATGCGTCCTTAGTTCCTGATGCAAGACTCTTACAGTATTTTGGCCTTGTTTCATGCCTAGTCTTGCTTGTAATCCAGAATGCTGTGTCTTAACATGGTCCCCACAGGAAACAGATGGCACACTCAAATTAAGGTAACACATTATTTACAAAGGGACTAATTATAAAGATGTGGGTGAAGTGTAGCAGAACCATGAGGGAGAGGACAGGCACCAGGTCTAGCTGAAGAAAACCTAAGGCCGCTCTGTGGTCCTAAGGGCTATGGGGAGGGAAGGTTCTGTGAGCCCAGAAGGACTCAGAATGGTGTCGACTAAACTCTGATGGGGAGCTTGCCACTAGCTGAGGACACACACTCAGAGAGAAGGATGAAAAAGTAGACTTACTTCTTCTCTTCGATGTCTTAATTCACTTCCTCAATGGGAGATCCTAGTTGGCTAAAATACAAGCTGGCCTCATGGGATAAGAGGAACAGTACAGAAGACAGCACAGAAAATTCACAAAAACAAAGGCAATCAATAAAAATTCTCGGCATAATATAGAAACTATCTGGTTCTTTTCACAAACTGTTATTTCCTTTCTAATGACAGGGATAACAAGGAAAGTACTTACCACACAAAAAATTAGAAAAAATGACAATCCTCATGTAATTTTGTTTCTTTTCTAGATAGGCATATTGCAGTGTTAAAAAATATACACAGAATGATGAAGATCATTATCAAAAGTTCATGTTGATATATGCATGGAAATTAAGAGTAAAATAATTTGGTTACAATTTGAAAATCATCAGCATATCTTAAGTACACTGAATAAAAATATAACAACAGAAAAGGAAGAGAAACATACATACTTGAATAGAAAACTTCAGTTTTATCAACTGTGTAGTCTTTAAGATAGATAGAACTATTTGCTCTACTTGTAGGTTCTGGTTAGATCAATTATATGTTTTATTTAGAAATCATGATTTAGCACCACCACTGTCAGTGGTATTACTGTTTTTTAAATGTCGAATTGCATTTTCTGATGTTTTTACATTTGGTACACTGAAGCATGCTTCATTTCTTTTGATGGCTCTGATTTCGGCAGTACCTCCAAGGTCAACACTAAAGGAATTATCATTTTGTGTTATATAAATGAAAACATGTAAGGAACAAGATAAATCTATCCCAAACGTGTAGTACATACTATGTATTTTGGATGACTGACTACTGCATGCAGGTAATTCTACCAATTATATATTCCCTTACAAATGAAATGGAAGATGTGCAAACGGTTTATTAATAGACCCTCATGTCTGTAAAATAAGCTGTTAAATCAAATAATGAACTCATTTCCACCAAGCTGTCTTTCTTTTATTTAACTGTGTCACTGAAGTCATCTTATATTCGGAGATTTTCTTTTGCATTTATGAGCATGATATTTCACTATCAACAACACTGTGGTCACTCTAGATTTTTTTATTCACTTTGAAAAATCTTTTTTAATTTAAATTACATGAATGGTTAATTCACACATTTGAAACATAAAATTCCACATACTGATGGAGTAGCATGAGCTATTTCCCATGTGTGTACACTGTGTAATGTTAATCAGGTTCCACATACTTTTGTCTGCGAACATTCATTACAGTGCAATCATACAAAACACTTCCTTCATGGTTTCTAGACACGAATTATGTACTTGTTATTGGTAGTCACCTTAGGAAGCAGTGCAACAGCAGAACCTTTTAGCCTCATCTAACTAGCACTGAGTATGCGCTGGTGGTGCCGCTGCTTCCACTGTCGCCAGCCTGATCCATTCTACTCTTTTCTTCTATGAAGTCAACTTCATTGTTGTTGACATATGATGTTGCTAACTTTGCATCTCATAAAGTAAATGTGTTGAATCCTCTGTGTTATTTAAAGAATGGGTTCTCACTTGTAACACTCAGGTCAAATGAATAACTTTTAATATATTCCTACACCTGCACAAGTGAAATAGTTAATATTTTTCTTTAAATAACTCTAAGCACATTAAATTAAAACTGAAGTGCATCCTAAATTAATTTCTTCTCATGATTTTTATAGTAAAGTGCCTATCCTCAAGAATAAATTTGTTCCTGTAATAAAAACAATAACATGATTTTAACTTTAAAGAAAAGAATAATATACAACTGGAATCCAACGTTTGTGCATGACCCTAGGACTCTTGAGGACTCTTACATGCTGATCTATAGCCCATGGATGGAAGTAGAAAGAATCAAGACAAACGGACATGAATTAGAGATAGGGCCAGAACTGGCATAAAGAGGTCACGATAAGTCAGAAACTCAGCAAGCATAGGGGGAAAAGTTCCACAGCAGAAAGGGTAGACGAAAAAGCAAGTACCAGTCGTAAAAACACCCAGATACTCACGCCTTATTTCTTCCTGTCTGCAAACATGAATGCTTAAGAAATGTTATTTGCCACGAGATTCATTTAGAAACTCTTTATTCTTTATAAAAGATAAATGACATCTAACTAGAAAATTAATGAATAAAGACAACAAGAAAGAGAATAACAATAATAACTGTAGATTTCTTACTGTTTAAATTAAACTTATATTTTTTAAAAAAGAGGTGTTGTGTTTAGGCTTCCAGAATCCCACGTTAAGAAAGAATTTTAATCAACTACTGATTAAAATTGGAAGAATTTTAACTATTAAAGATAATAACTGGACTAGAAGTGAGGTTGGAGTGATACATATGTTTCTGTAGGATCTGTAAAATCACACCAGCTGAGTAACCAAAACTAATAACTGAGTTTAGTATTGTTTATCTGCCTAAGCAATGATGATCAGTTAGAAAAAGTACTATTTTCTTACAAAGGCTTGAATATAAATATCTCCAAATATTAATTACTAGGAATTAATTTATTCATTAATTTACAAATATTTATGAAGAGAGGCATTTGTGTCCTATAAGACATGAGGGAAACAAAAATGGGAAAAATATCAACACTGTTTCTAACTCCATTGCGTAGGTAGGGTGTTATAGTTTAGATACAAAATGTTCTCCATCAGTCTCATGGGTTCAGAAGTGGGGTTTTGAAAGGTAATTGTTTATGAGAATGAGGTGATCAGTCCATTATTGAGATCATGCATTTCTGGAAGGTGGTGTACTCTTAGAGGGGTTGGACATTTGAGGTGTGACCCGAAATGGATTTTTTTTTTTTTTGTACCGGGGATCAACTCATGACCTTGCTCTTGCCAGGCAGACACTTACACCACTGAGCTAGATCCCTGGCGCCAACAGCATGTTCTTGTTCCAGGCTTTCCCCTTCACTCTCTGTTTCCTGGCTACCATCAGGTAGCCACTTTATTCTGCCAAAGTCTGGTGCCATTACATGTTTTTCTTGGACTCCACCAACTATGGACTGAATCCTCTGAACACTGAGAGTCAAAATAAATCTCTCCTCCAATAGTCTGTGGGTGTCAGGGACTGTTGTTCCAGTGACAGAAAAGCTGATTAGTACACAAATAAATAAAAGCATCTTATTATTACTATAATGCTTACTGCAA